>JBBPTZ010000451.1:0-21793 GCA_038094315.1 Phylloporus cf. tubipes | reverse complement strand
GCACCGCACTTTTCCTAATCCCACTACACTTTCACTACACAAACATGTCCACACTTTTTCCCCTTCCTTTTCCCTTTACCACTACTTTCTTCTACCTCCATTCCAACAACTGTTTCTCTCATATTGCCACTTCTTTTCCCCTTCACTTATGTCCTAGATGGGTTCTTACTACTGTTGTTGTCCATCCTCTCTTCCTCCATCTCTCCATTTAACTAATCCTCATTGTATCTGACTTCCATAAGTTAGTATCAGAATGCCACAAATAGAATATGTTGTTGAATTCATGTCCATCTTGAATGGAGAGTCATAAAAAGGTTGCACAACACTGAAAATTATTCTTGCATTGTCTAGTGTCATACCATCTCTGGTCATCACATATTGGGTGCATACTCCCAACCAGATGAAGTTCAGGTTCATGTGATATTTGTTTCAGTTTACATTTTGTTTGTGTTATAAAATCACCTCAAAGTCTATAAGGACATATATCACAATCAGTGATGCTGGATCAGTCAATGTTCCAATCATTATTGCATTGGAACTCACACATGTGAAAGGGCTTGTGGCACCAGATCCAGTACTTAACCAACCAATATTGGTCAAACATCATGCTTTGCCAGTTGGGACTATCCAACTTGTCCTGGCCTGCCTTGACACAAAAATGGTTGAAGACATCATTTATGTATGCAAGAACCACCTTCAAGTTGTCCCTAAATACTCCATTGAATTTGATTTCATTAGAGAATCCAAGGATGAGACATATGGCAATTTGCCACCATGTGAACATATGAATAAAGTTGAGGTAGTGGCCAGGAAAGCCAGTTGGGGTGTTATTATTGATGCTAATGTGCATGTAACCTGTACTTTCAACAAAGGAGATGCATCAAGTAATATCAAGGAGCCTCTTGCATTTGTGGTCCCCTGAGATGGAATCTGGAAAGACTGGAGTCAACATTGTATGTGGGATGGTGGTATGTTGTGTGACAGAATGAAAGAATGCATTGGTTCAATATGTCTTTACTTGAAATGTCAGATAAAGTGTGATTACATAAGTCAATGGAGATGCATGTGTGTTATAGCATTGCAAGCAAAAATACAGGTCCACAAGTCCCTTTTCTGCTTTTACTATGTTCTAATCAATATGCCAAAGAACCCACAGTCCAAGATAGTTCACAACCACAAAATACTTGAAGGATATGAGGTATGCATACATATCTTCAAGTGTGCAGGTGAAAGGAAATCTGTCCTATGGTGTCAAGAAAGCAAAGAATGTGCATGCTATGCATACTCATGAAAGATGCATTCAGAGTGCCAAGATAGCTGTCCTGGCCATGCAGCACTTTCTGGAAAGCTCCCAAGATCTAGATTAACATGCAATCTAACAAGAGTGGAAGTTCTTGCTGACATCCTATCCTTTGAACTGCCACAAGAACTGCTAAGACTTGGGCTCGCACCTTTGAAGCCTATGCATACAAAAAATATGACACTGTTGGAGTAAGTGCACATCCACCTCATCTATTATCAATATGTCATGACCCACACATTTTTAAACCTCTTTGAAAAGAATCCTCTAAGAAAGCAAAAGAGGAAATAAATGTCAAAAGTAGCACAATGGATGTGGACAAGCATTACCTGGCACATTCTGTAATTAGTAAAAACAACACAGGCATATCAAGAGAACCATTCATTGGAGAGGCCAGTTTGTCCTCATGGCACACCAACTGCAATTATGGGCATGCAATGACATCTTCAACATTGCATTACCATTGACAACATTATTGTTATTGTTGTCCCTCCTTTCCTTTATAGACAACTTACAAAGACTGTTACTGACCTGGCTGGAACCAGCAATTTCAAGCACATTGTCAGTGAACACAAGAGAATGGTACTCCTATGAGGAATCCAAAAAAGGAAAATCTAGGCTGCTTTATATCTTGGACCCAAGTCGATTGTTGTCAAGGAAAGCTGGAGGAAATGATCTGGATTGGACAATATGCAATATATCACTCAAACATTACAATCTCGTCAAGAATCTGGCTGGATTTGTATACAAAGTGGGAATCATGAAGAATGATATCAAAGTGCTGCTGACCAAATGGATAAGCACAAACCTCATTATAAAATGTTGGTTACTAATCCTGGAATACAAAGTAGCTATGGTTGATGATATGGTTTGATATGTTTGAGAATGGGCATGTATTTAAGATCATGTTCATAACCTGGCAGAAGTTCTGGAATACCATCTTGAACTTAAATGCTTATTTAGAAACATGGAATTTTATCATAATGGTGAACTACATCATTGGTGGTATCAACTACTCAATCAACTATCAGTGAGAACTCATTTCCTCTGTCTATAATAGCTAACACTGACCAGTTCTGTCTTAGATGTTCTAATGACATCTATGAACTGGAGGAGCACCAGTTCACCATATATGAGCAGAATGTGGATCAGCTCAGCAACCAAGTACAGTTTTGGCCACCAATTGACCAGGTACACAAATATAGGAACAAGTGGTCAACATTGTGACAGTCGCAACTGATTGCAAAGCACCACAATTTATATACACCTGAGTTGATTGTACTAAATGAGGGTAATAAGATCTTCAAGAAAATGATCTTGAAGAGAAGTCACAGCAATTGCAGCATGCACATGATATTTCCAAAGGAAGTGAGCATTGTGCAATCATGGCCTTACTTGATGTCCAAGGTGAATGACAAGGAGTTCTGGATTGCATAGGAGTATATGCCAAGTCTCCAGGATCTCAGTGAGTGGAGGGCATTCATTGTAGGAGAAAGGATAATCTCAGTGGTACATACATATTACAAGACCAATGGAATGTGGGCAGAAGAGTTCATTGAAACATTTCTAACCCTTGATGAAATATGGTGAGCAATGTTCTCTATTTCTGAGACAGATGGCTAATGGAACTTTTGACTACCAGGGAGATTGTGAAGAAGAAGGAGAAACCTTTGAAACTCTTCAGCCTGCAGAGCAAAATAACACATCTGGAAAATGGGATGGTAGTGGTTCACCAACAAGAAAAAAAAATATTATAGTTTCATGACAAATACATGGAAGGGGCTCATCATCTGACAAACATGAAAATCTGGGGGGAAATCATTCATTGTGGTCTTTTGTAGAATGGACATTGGGATCAAGATTGACCCTTCTTGCAAGGAACAACCACATTACTTCATTAATGAGGTTAAATGCATGCCAACAATGAATATCTGATTGAAGTTCTTTCTATTGGAGTTACAGACAATGGGCACATTCACAGACACATTTTGTATGGTATTCAAGCAGTGGATAAAGGACATCAGAAACCCATACATCATTTAGTACTATTTAATATCATAGCAAATGATAGAAACAAACAATGTGTTGGAATATACCTGGGATGCCTTGGATATGTGTGTATCATGCATTCAACCATATTTGTGCAGGTTTGTCATGATTGATAAACTGAGATATGTTCCAACATTTGATGTGTCTGTGATGATGATGAACATGCACAAATGAGTATGGGATAGATTTAGGTTGATGTTGGATTTCCAATGAGGTTTACACAGGTTCACCATGGTCTACAAGCCTTGGCATACAGGTGGGCTTTAATCACTGAGCTTCCCGAGGAGGGGCTTGAGTGCAGAACTGGAAAAGTGAAATGCAAGGCATCTTACGTCTATTGTGATAAAGTTCTTTAGCAATTTACTCATTTTTAGACCCTCAATATGAAGATGGCCCACATGGATGAAGTAGTTGGCCCAATGTCTGGCCCAGGGAAGTGCATATTATGCAGTCACTGACTGTGTGTCATAAAGCCATAGCATGACCTCTACCCAAAGATCCTGATTCCTTGTTTCTGCACTCATTCCAGCACTAATCTGCAACAGAAGCAAAGAGATGGAGTCACTGGGGGAGCATTCACTCCTGGAAACAGCCATAGACACAGCATGGTCCATAGCAAGAAGCCTAGACATTTCATGTATCATATAGGCTCCACCCAGACTGCCCCTGATAGTTTTTTGAGCACAAAATGCTCAAGTCTGCCACTGCCTGTTGTTGAGCCTGCACTGATGCCCACAGCAGGCATGTACCCACCATGGTAGGTGCAGGCATCCGAGTCCCCATGGATGCTGCATAAAATCCCACTATGCCATATCATCGACAAGGGCAATGTAGTGGGGGGCAGACAGGGTGCATCATTGGCATTGTTGACATGGGCAGGATAGGGGCACGTCATCATTGACATGGTGGCAGTGGGGTGGTCATTGGTGACACTGGGGGGTGTGCCATCATCACTGTTGACGCAGTGGAGGTGGACAAGGTGGGGACGCATCGATGCAGTGGTAGGCAGGGCATTGTCGATAAGGTGGTGGGGGTTGCGTCATCATCAATGCAGTAATAACAGGGGTGTCACCATTGGCGTGGTGGAGGTGGACAGGACAGGAGCATACTGTCGCCATTGACAATACAGTAGGGGTGGATAGGACAGGGACACACTAAAGCAGGCACTGTGCATTGCAAATTGAGATATTACAGTAAGTGTATGCATGAAAACTAAGTATGCTATGCATTCTGTTTCACGAGGTCAACAATGCGGATGAAATACTCTTGGCTTTCACCATCTGCTGGAGAAGGGACCATGGTGCCAGAAAATGGGGGGGGTTCAAACACCACTCCCCCAACTTTGCTCTAACTTTACTGCTCCTTGCAATTGCCACAAGCCCCTTTTGAAGGGACTTCTTTGATGGGCCATGCAAGTTACCACAACTGGTTGAGCCATTTAAGAAGTGGAGGAACTGCAAGGAGATATTAGCTGCTGCTATTGCATGAATATGGTGCCTGAAGCCTACCCTTCTTGTTTGAGCCTCAGTGATCTCTTCTGGGCACTCCTTCTTTGTAGCCTCAAGCCAGGCCACAAATAAACAACTGAAATGCAGAAGATGCAGGAAATGTATCAGTTTGATTTGAGAAGCACTGCTGCCTAGTTACAAAGCCATGAGCTACTCTTTGTTAGCATCTGGGACACCTTACCTGCTAAGAAGCATGTGTCAGTTGCATCGCCATAGGCAGCTTCACTGAAGTGCCCATTGAGCAGGCCTAGCAGCATTGTGAGATCTTCTAAAGGGGGGGAGGCAATAGAAGGATCTTTTGAGGACTTTTGATCAGATTCAGAGCTCCCAAGTGCTGGGGTCCCAGCCCTTTTGGCCTCAAGCATTCTTCAAAAGCTGCTAAATCCTGGTGTGACACACACCTAAAGTTATCTGGATATTTAGCTCAAAAAAAAAAAACACCCAAACTTATGGTATCTTCTTCAAAAATGCCAGACAGCACATTTGTGAGAGCACCCAAGCATTCTTCAGTAGTTTTACTGAATTCAACTGGTGGCAACTTTTTCATGCACTGCCTGGGCCTTTGGGTCAAGACCCCAAGGCTTGCAAAGTCCTCTGAGTGTGTGGCCATAATGGCCTCAAGAAGATCAGCGATGGGCAACTCAACCCCCTGCCCATAAAGCAACAAGATTAAAGTGAGCATGGAAGTGGCCATGTGAAGGGGGATAGTGGGAATAGCAGCACCTCACCTGCCATAGACTTAAATAAGTCTTCCCTTTTTTTGATGAAATGTCAAGCCTGCAAAAGTTGGGCTTGATAAGGCACCTAGCTCCTGATGAAACAGGAACAGGTGTGGGGCCATGAGGGTGCACCACAGGCATCAAGCTTCCCACATATGCCAGCATGTGTCAACTGGAAAAGCACTGCAATTGCAGCTGGTGCCACCCAGGTAACTCACTTCCCCTGGTCCACCACTTGTGGTCTCACCCATTTCAGCCAGCCTTTCATGAGTCTTCTATTTGGAAACATCACCTGAGGGTTTGTCACCTTTGGTTCCATAGAAGCCGCATATCTCCAGAACATCAACAATGCCACCACTCTTGAGGAGTTACATGCAGCAGCAGCACGCATTTGGAATGCCACTGCCTTCACTACCATGAATATATATGCTGATTGGGAGCACCTGTGACATCTTGAACTATTGTTCAAGTCAATATGTCCTAGCATCTTATGCTGTGTATCAGCATCCTTGTCAATGCTGATGCTGACATTTTTGACGCTGTTGGGTAATGTTGTGAATGCTGTATCATGTTGTCTCACCTGCTGTGGCCCAATGTCAGCATGGCTGTTTGATAGCAGATAGGATGGTTCATTATATGTGTCGTTCAAATGTGAAACAGCTCCATGGGTGCTATATGATAGTGTCTGTAGATCTTTTTATCATCCTTGCTGCTTGCCCATTTCTGATCAATTTCACCCACAAAATGAATATGTATTCTGATAAGCCTGAAGACATGTAGAATACATGTTAGCAAACAACAAAGACTATCTGGCATGCATCCTTGATCAAGTTGTTCTTCCAGCTGCTGGTGGAAGGTTGGTTTCCTAACCCTTGCTATTCATTTTCTTCTTAAGGTGACCTGGTTGCTTTCCTGGTGCATGGTCCATTGTATTCATGCCACTTGTAGTGGGGATGTTGCCCAAGGGTCCACCATTGGTCAGGCTGTGGTTCAGTTCAACCTGGGCCTAGCCATGTGCACTGTAATGTACTAGTTCAAGATTATGAATAAAAGACTCACTGAAGCACTTGTGGCCTGGGTTGCTTTCAAGTTGTGAGTAGCCTGAGCCTAGCCATGCGAACCATAATGTATTAGTTCGAAATTGTGAATGGAACTCACTTAGGGATGTGGTCCCTTAACAACAAGTTGAGTCTTCAGCCTTGGGTATGCCTATATGGAGTAATGGACCAGTAGGAAATAGAATCCTGAATTGTGCTACTTACTTCAGTTTTGTTGTGAGGCCTGGGATTTTGAAGTTGAGCAAGTGCCTTTCTGGCTGTCTTGACACTCTCCCATGAAAGGTGAGTGAGTCCCTTGAATGATAGTGTAGTCTTGTGGTTGATCAAATCGGCTTTGTTGTCATTATCTTCACCTGCATTAATTAAGTTGCCTATATTACTACTCATGACCATGACATTGTGAGCATTGGCAAATGAGGATATATTGAGGTCCTGCATGATTAGGCATGATGTGATATAAGGGGTGATGACATAACAGAGGTAATGCATGTGTGGGAGTGGCTTGAAGGCTCTACTTGGAGTTAATTCCAGAGGGAATAGCTGACGTAATGTATGGATGATAATCATAGCCCCCTTTGGACCATACTGTAACTATGAAATTGGGTTAGCCTCATACACATCACACAAATATGCAATATGAAAACAAGATGTCGTCTTACTATCTGCTTCAAGAATGGTTCCAAACCTGCGATGTTATTAGGATTTTAGCTACTTTCTTTCTAGCAAATTGCTTGATTGTGCATGCGTCCACTTCTAGATCGCCTAAGAAGCAGTTCTAGATGAAAAGTTGTGTGTGGTGGTCTGGTTTGAGTATGATTTTTTGGAGCTCATCATACATGTCAATGATGTGGTTGGGGATCTTCTGGAATTTGATTGTTGTCACTGGCCAGTTTTGTCGATAAGCCATGTCAAGAAAATCTGTGCACTGATGCAACCAATTGACGACAACACAAATTCCAGCTGCCAGGTGCTGATCATCTGTGCCCCATTCCAAGAGTGATACATACATGTGGAGAGCTGTGCAGAGTTGTTTAGGGATGTCATCCAGGATCTTCTGCTCACAATAGTTGCTAGGATAGAGCTGTGGGATTATGATCTTGTGTTCCAAGTCCTCACCCAGCTCAGAGTTATCTTAAGAGCGGTGTAGGGATCCTGGACTCACCACGTATGGAATCATATGTTCCCCCAAGTCCTAGGATCACTTACATTTGCCTGTCTCCACTTCCCAATCATCTGGTCTGTTCTGCTGACCATCTGGCCCATCTGGTCTGCCCAGAACCTACTACCCAGTCACAGGATACTTCGTGGCCAGCCAGAATGTCCACATATGTCCATCTGTGTCCTTAGTCCTCTGTTCATGTGCCTAGGCTCGTTGGTGAGTGCTTCTCTACTATCTTTTTCTTAGCTTCCATTATACCATGTTCATGCTACTACTCAAAATGGGCTTACTCCCTTCATGACTACTATACTTCTCCTTATCCTTGATGTTTCATCAGTTGCTATGGACTTTATTAGCATGTGAAACTTGCTTAGAGTCTTAGATATGCCTGGACTATAAAAGGGTGTCTTATGCATTTGAAATCATTTTCCATTCTCCCTTTTATGACAGTCCTAAGCCTTCCAGATCCTCCTCTCTCTACCCAGCTTGTAGGCAAGAGATCCTACTGACATTGGCGACTTTACATATGACTATCCACCCTAGTACTGGCTGGACCCCTGTGGAAGAGTCCTACACTAGCCTCTAAAGCTTGAGGAGTGCATGGACAGCGGATGCAAGCTCACCAGGTTGGGGAACGACTCCTAAGCATCATCCTTCTACTTTTGTTCTCTTCTGCTATCCTTGGGATGAACCTTTCATACCCTTCTGCCTTAACCCTTGCTACTAACTGGGTCAGACTACCCTTTTTATCCACCCACAGGATCTAGGTGTTTTCTACAATGGAAATGGCAGTTGGAAGAGGACAAGGATGAAGAGTGGGAGGGTTGTTGGTTCAGGCAATGGTGGAGGGGGCAACAACTTTGAGGATGTCCTAGGGCCCAGGCAACACAGTGGGGGCATTGATAAAGTTGACAATCCTTCTTTTGATGACCCAGACAGTGACATACGAAGCAAGTATCTTTGAAGTGGGTGTGGAAACAAGGGAGGACCAGGTCATTCTGTGTGCACATGAGTTCAGGGAGTTCCGGGTTGGGGCAAGGGCAAGGGTCAGTGGCCTGACAGGCAGTGAGTTCAGCCTCGGTGAGAGGCCTGGATGATGCGGAGAGGGTGGTGGGATATGAGGTGTAAGGATGGGGTGGGCATATGGGAAGGGGAAGGCCGGGGGGATGGGGAAGGGTGACAACAGCAGAGGAGTGGGCTTGAAGTACCTGATTGATATCCCTACAAAGATCTATCATGGAGAGCTGGTTCATCATGGCTACGAGGTGGTTTTTGAGTTGCACTAAGTTGGTACAGGCAATGGTCACAGCTAGGGCCATGTTGGGGGCAGGGGATTCTTCATTCAGGGAGAGGGTGTAGTCTAGGAAGGCTTCAATTGCCAGAGTGTGGCCATGTGCATGGACCAGCCAGTCAAGGGGGACTTGGTGTCAAGAACCCAGTCAAGGTGGAGGGCGTAACCAGGGTCGGAGAGCATGAGGGAGAGGAGAATGTCATTGTCCTCAGATACATCAGCCAAGCGATGACCAAAGATGGGAATGGTGATGTTGGCAAGATCGGTGGAGAAAGAGTAGATGGAAGGGGCCGTCATGTTGGTTGGTTGTGTAGTGGTGGGATGGCAGGTGGATTATTTGTGTATGGGAGGGAAGGCAGAGTGATGGGATTTCTTATAGGCTGCAACAATTTCAAGGGCTGATTGTAGTTCTGTTTCAGGAAGCCAGGAGTCTTCTTCTGCAGAGTATCCTTTCTAGCAGATCAGATAGTGGTGTGCTAACAGGTGGCCACAATGTCATATGATGTGTTCTATTTCAAAGTGTTCCTCACCTTCTATTAATTCTGGGGGTGGTTGAGGGAAGTTCCAGCTGTGTATGCTGTTTTCGTGATAGGGCAATAACAGAGAAGCATGGAACACATTGTGAATCTTTCATGTCTGTGGGAGTCAGAGTTGATATGTGATAGGGGATAAGACAGCAGTGATTGTGAAGGGGCCTTCATGTTTGGGAGTGAATTTGGGGTTCACAATGGACTGTTTGAGGTTTCTGGCTTCTAGCCAGACTTTGTCTCCTTTGACGAAAGGGGTGAAGCTGTGGAAATTCCAAGCTTTTATGGTTTGTCAAGCCAGTTCATGGGCAGCTAGTGCCTTGTTGCATGCAGCAGTGAGTGTGTGGAGGCAGTCTTTGACTGCAGGGAGATTGGTTTCTGAGATAATTGTGGGTAGGAAGTGGGGTTCATATCCCATCATGAGGTAGAACAGGAAGTTGCTGGTCACAGAGTGAGGGCAGTGATTGTGGGTGAATTTGGCCAGGGGAATGAATTGCACCCAAGAGGAGGGATTAGCACCATAGAAGATCCGAAGGTAGGTTTCGATCTCTTGGTTTATGTGTTCAGTTTCACCATTGGTCTGAGAGTGATAGGTGGTGGAGAGGGCAAGCTTGTAGCCCAATATTCTGCTGAGCTCTTTGGTGAAGGCAGAGGTGAACTGGGGGCCTCAGTTGGAGATGATTTTGTTGTAGAGGCCAAAGTGGGAGTAGACTTTGGTGAGGAAAAGAGCGGTGACACCTGAAGCGTCGATGGTTTTTTTCATAGGGCATAGAATTACCCCCTTAGTAAGCCCATTGTCAACCATGACCAAAAGGGTATTGAAACTGTCGGAAAGGAGGAGATCTGTGATAAGATCACAGAAGATCTGTTGGAAGGGGTGGGTGACAGAGGAGGAGATAGGAGATAGTGGGGGGTGCATTGGGTGCATGTTGGTTTTGTTTTGCTGGCATGTTGCACAGCCTTCAATGTATTTTCAGATAAATGTGGCAAGTCCAGGTCACTAGAATTCGCTGGCAACAAGTTGCTGGATTTTGAGATAGCCAGGATGGCCGGCAGTGGTGTGGTCATAATGTCATTGAATGACAGAGCAGTGGAGGTCAGGGGAGTCTGGGATATAGACTCTTCCTTGGTATGTCAGGATCCTGGCATCAAATTGCCAGTCTAAGAGGCAGAAGTGGAATTTGATGGGGACTCCACCAGAGAGGGAGTGGAGGGATTGGAAAACAAGGGGGTCGGATTTGGAGGATTGAGCAATTTTGGTGACTAGCTCAGTGTTGATGAGGTTGATGAAGAGTTCTGGAGGCAGGAGGGTAATATCTTTGTTGTCAGTGTCAATGGTGGGGAAGTGATCTGGGCAGTGGGAGAGGGCATTGGGTGCACCTAGTTGAGTGCTGGGGACATGGGTAAACTTGAGGTTGAACTCGGAGAGGTCCAGTAGCCAACATGCTTGGTGACAGTTGAGTTTCTGGGGCTGGCGGAAGTAGGTGAGGTTTTGGTGGTTGGTGAAGACCTGGACTGGGGTGACAGTGCCAAGGAGGTAGTGGCACCAAGTGGCAAGGGCTTGCATAACAGCAAGGAGTTCTCTGTCGTAAATATCATAGTTGCATTTGGCAGATCCAAATATCTGAGAGATATAGGCATAGGAGTGCCATTCACCATTGGAGTTGTGTTGCAAGAGTACACCTTCCAAGGCATATTTGGAGGTGTTGGTGGCAATGGCGAAAGGTTGGGAGAGGTCAGGCATTCTGAGAACAGGTTTGGAGGTGAAGCAGTGTTTGAGTTGGTCAAACACATCTTGACAGGGAGTAGACCAGGCCCAGGGCTGGTTTTTCTTTGTGAGATCGAGAAGGGGTCGGACGATGTCAGAGTAGTGGGGAACGAAGCAGCAGTAGAAGTTTGCAAACCCAAGAAAGGAGTGGACATCTTTGATGCAGGTGGAAGTGGGCCATTCTGCAATCCCAGTGAGTTTGATGGAGTCCATAGCGATCTCACCCAATTTGATGGTTATGCCGAGATATTCAACTTCCTTGGCTAAGAAGGTGCATTTTTCCAACTTGAGGTGAAGTTGGAGTTCTTTCATCTGTTGAAGGACCTTAGTCCATTCCTCGTGTTCAGCTTCATTGTCAGAGAAGATAAGGAGGTCATCCATGTAAATGACAAGCCATCCTTCTGCAATGAGGTCATGGAATGAGTCATTCATAAACTGTTGGAAAGTGGGGGGGGAATTGGTCATGCTGAAGAACATGACTGTTGGTTCAAAGAGGCCTCAGTGAGTGATGAAGGCAGCCTTTCATTGGTCACCTTCCTTGATGTGGATGTTGTTGTAGCCCTATCATACATCAAACTTGGAGAAGTGTTTGGCTCCTTTGAGCTTGTCGACAAGGTCAAAGATGAGGGGGAGGGGGTAGGTGTCTTAGACCATGTGTTCATTGAGGTACCAGTAGTCTTGGCATGGCCTGAGTTTGCTGTCCTTCTTTTTAATAAAAATGAAAAGGGAAGCTTGTGGTGACTTGGAAGGGTGGATCTTTCTGGATTTAAGATGTTCATTGATGAAATCGTCTGTGGCTTGTTGTTCATCAGGGGAGAGGGGGTAGAGTTTCCCTATCTTAGGGATGAAGGAGTCAGTAAGGTTGATCACGTGATCATGTGGCCATGATGGGGGTAATGGTGTGTTGGCATCATCAGCAAAGATGGATGCATATTCAGAGTACTGTGGTGGCAGAGTAGGTTTCAGCTTGGAGAATGCTGCTTCTTGGGTGAGGAGAGTAGAGGTGGTAATTTTTCATACTGTGGCCATGAGTTGGGGGTTAGTGAAGTAGGATCTGCATTATTCAATGCGGTTGATTGTGTAAATGAAACGGGCTCTTTCTATGAATCATTCAGGGAGTTCAGCATTGAGGTAGTGGCAGAGACCTTCCATCTCTTGGGAGTCTAAGGTGGTATGTTTCAGGATCCAAGGTTTGGGGGCAGGGGAAGTGGGTTGGGTGTTCTTGGAGAGGTTGGAGGCATGGGCAATGAGTGTTACGGTTGTGCTATTGCGTCAGTCTGTTTTTCTCTTTTCGTTCGCTTACTCCGACCCCAGCCCCTGCTGGGAGCACTATCTCTTCATTGTATTGCTGACCCGGCAGCTCCTTTATCCCGCCTTCTGGCCTAACACCATTCTCTCGGATCCTACCGGACCAGGCCCTGGGTTTATTCCTTAATCTTCTTGTACGTTCTATGGACAGCTTCTCTCCTCCGCTGTTTCTCTCACAACAGCGTCGTCGTCCCATCATTCTCTCACTGACTTCTACGTATTGACTCATCCGCAGTAGTTCCACCCATTTCCATCAGATTCTACCGCGTACGTACAACTCAGTATATATACCTCCACTGCATGTATAGTAGACCCCATTCTTGATCTACACAATACTAGTGTCGTATCTTGAACCACCACCCGGACTTCTACCAGCCTCTGCACACTTCTGAAGTGCTCTGTGTGTTCCAAGGCAATCCCTTGAGAACCTCCTTCATATACCTTTGACCTGGCAACTGTTCTGTTGACCACCCCTTGGATTGAACCTCAGTGACTCCCGATGTTCTGGATCTTCCTGTCCACGGTGCTACGCATAACACTTTTCTTTTGAATATGTATCTAGAACATCTGATTAATAACAAGCACCACCTGCATGTAGTCACAAACTGGAGGTGGTCCCAGCTGCCTTTATTGCCTGGGACCTCTCAATTTGGCTTGGCTCATTGTGCTTTGATGCTAACTCAAATGCACAAATGCACATATTCTTTTGGAGTGTGTTAAACTCAGATTCTCCTGGGGGAAGTCCAGGGTTTTGGAGTGTCAGAGATACCAAGGGGTGTGGAGCAAGTCAGAGAGGGGCGAGGACTCTTGGTGTAGGACTTATGTGTCACACCCTTGTACTCACGGTCCTTGGAGTCAGAGGTCAGAGGAGAGTCTTAGAGACTCAAGTGGGGAAGATCAGGAGGAAGTTAAATTGATATTCAAACTAAGTAGCTACAATGCGAATTACAGAGTTTATATACAAGCAGAGTTGCACCGGATTTGTTATGCTTGACCTGCTTTATAGGCATCCACTTCTGACAGCAAACTTGGTTGCACCTTGCTTTGCTTGGTGCTCCCCCCCTAAATCCTAAAATTCAAAAAGCAAAGAAAGCCAGTGCACTCAAGTGAGAATGCTGCTGAACAGACACAAAGGACCAAATAGTCATTGGTAGTCAAACTAGTAGGTCTCTTTACTAGCTTGACTATCTACACTTTTCCATGTTACCAAGCTTGGAAAAGTCCCAATAGTACATGAGTAGCACTGGTTACCACACATCATTTTCATGATGAGGGAGTTGAGAGCACAAGAATGGGGCAGCCAGGGAGATGCAAGATACATAGATATTGAACACACATACAACAATGTTGATAACAACAAAAAGAAAAGAGCTCGTACGACAATGATCGTCGACATCATCTCATTAAACGGGGGTTCGTCAAGCACAACAAGCGAAAAAAAATGAAAGATGGGGGAAAAGAGAAAAAACGACGAAAAAACAAACAAACAAACGGGGCACCAGCCCTGCGTCGAAAACGTGTCCCCAAAAGCGCGACAAAAACAAAAACAAAACAGTTCGCTCGCGTTCCAAATCGCAGATCTCGAGCGCTCACAAGTCATCGTCCTCCCCATCTAGCCGCACTGGCTCCAGATAGCTCTCTGGAACGAGCGCGTGCACGCCCGTGTCCTTGAGTCCGTCTTTGACCACGACCGCCCAACCGACCCCACCACCTCTGCCGATCACCCGTACGAGTTGGTCTTCGTCGAGCTTCATCTCTGCCGTGCCCTCTGGCTCGAAAGCGTACAATGCGCGATAAAGCCCAGGGAACAATGGCGGTTCGACTTCACCCTCGTCCGAAATGACCTCGCCTTCCTCGTCCGTCTCCATCTCCTCGTCCTCGTCCTCGCCGCCAAAATTGCGGTCCAAGTCGCCACGACTAGGAAATCCGCCGGACGCAGGGGTGGTGGTACACTCTGTGCTCGTGCTCAGCCTTCCGAACCCCCATGCGCGACCGAACCCCCACTTGAACTTTCCCCAGCCGTTGGTGCCGTCGTCGACCATGTCTTGCCACATGCTGCGAACGACGTCGACATTCGTTTTCGCTCTCTCGCCGTCGTCTATATCGTCGTCGTCCTCCCAGCCGTCGTCGTCATCGCCCTCGCTTGTTGTGGAGGATTTGGAGAAAGCGAGTCGGCGTGCGAGGATCGAGGGTCGATTGGGACGCGGGACGTGTGGACCCTGACCTGAAAAGCGGGGATCGGAGGATGCGAAACCATAATCCCGTATGTGGATCGGGACGGACGCGGACGTCGGTGACGGCTCGGGTGGGACGGGATTGGAGGCATGGCGGAGGCTGGTGGGGGTAGTCGCAGAGACAGATCGTGAATGGTGGATGCCCGAGGAGGGGCGGGTGTTCATGCCGGAAGCGGAGCGCGAGGAGGCACGCGAAAGACCGGAGGCGCGGCGCGAGATGGCGGGGGAAGGGGGCGCGGGACGGGATGGGGTGAGGGGGGGATGAAATGTGTCCTGAAAAAGGAAGAGCAAGGGAGGGTCAGAGGGGGCAAGAGCACGTGAGTCGATATGACTACTTACCACGCAGGGGAGGCCGTTTTGAGTGGGCGTTGTGCGGGTGGAAATCGAAGATGCAATGATGGGGTCGTCGGCGTCCTTTTTCGACATTTTTCGGGGACGAATTGCGAACTCGTGTGGACCAGGGACGGGTGGAGGAATAAACGCGGACCCGGGAGAGGGAAACAACGGCTGCGAGGGATCTGGCGGGGGGTCGGACGAGCGAGAGAGACAACGAGCCGACATACCTCTACTAGTACAACTACTCATCGACACCACTCTTTTCTCTCTCTCATCGCTGTTGCCAGAGTGACGAAAAATAAAAATAAAGATTTACGAAAATAAAAAATAAACAATCCATTCAAATCCAAATACGTCTGCTATTTACCCCTGTTTGTCCCGGCATACCCGCCAACGACGCCCGGCGCTCCAGCGAGGCGGCCCGTTTCAGCTCCGAAGATATCGTCCCACGTCCCCATCCCGGCGTCGGCGTCGGCGATGCCACACTCCTTCGCCGGATTCGTATCTTCACCGCCGGCATGCTCCTCGCCACCTCGCACGCCGCCACCTCCACGGAATAGAACACGTCGTGCCGTGTCGTCGGCTGTTCGCTCGCCCGCCCACGTCGTCGTCGTGTGTGTTCGGTGAGCATCCGCTGTACCTCCTCCCGCAGCTCATCATTGGTCCCACTCGCCTTGAATCCCCCGCTCAACCGTCCGAGTCCGTCGAATCGTCCCCCGTCGCCACTCTCGACGCCCTCCAGACCGAGTCCGACGGGTCTCCCTCTCGACACGCCAAGACTCGGCTCAGAAACCATCAACGCAGGCGCTTCCGGCGTATTGTGTGGAACCGGCAGAAACTCGGCAGACACGCATCCATGCACCGAGTACGGGGGTGGCGGCTGGAACGCGTGCGTGTCGATGAGTGGTGCAAACGGGATCGGCGCGACGCTCAGGAACGTGCGACGATGTCGTGTCTTGGGTTTGTTGGGCACCGGCAGACGCGACTTTGCAAAAGAGAGAAACGCGTTACCGAGCATCTGTCCGACCGGCGCGACGATGCCTGAAGATGATCGTTTCTGTGGGCTGATGCTCATGAGGTGTAGAACGAAGTTGTAATCCTTTTATACCATGCCCGGTGGCTGACGAGGCTGACCCGCACAACGAATCCCTTTGTGAGCTGATCACCAGCTAGGTGCCAAAGGCCCACCGGGGATTTCAAACCCAATCGATAACGAAATGCCGCCGGCAACATGCCGACAGCTTTCCTCTTACACGTAAACCAACCTCCGCATACCGGCATGCAGGCAAATTGAATCTCCGACCAAACTCGACCTATCCTGAAATTTTGTGTCAACTGGCTAAGGCCCATACAACTTGATCTTTCTGAAGCCCTCTCCCACTGAAGACGTATCCCAGATCAGATGGGCTCTCCGTCCACGAGCTCATGGACTCTCAAGTCCAGGACGGTCTCACCCACAACGATTTCTTGATCCTACCAGGAAAGATTGACTTTCCAGTGTCCGACGACATCAGGATCACTCGTATGTTGTTCTAAAACCCTGTTTCTGAGTAGTCCAATGCCACCGAAACTGACATGGTGATTAGTCTCGCCCTCTTGGGTGGCACCGGTGTCATTCATCACAGTCAGTCTGCTGCGTCACAGGCAGCCATGGACCAAGCTGTAAAGAGGCACGAAAACGGCTTCATCACCGACCCCGTCGTACTTTCTCCTAACCATTCCGTTGCTGACGTGTCGGACATCAAAACCCGTCTTGGCTTCTGTGAGATACCCATCACTAGTATGTATGGTTTTCTGCTTTGTATACACACGAGATGTATACAACTATTTTCATTACAACCTTCGTTCTTCCGAGCAACGGATTCATCTGTGATGTGCGGAGTTCATTTCTATTCTGATACCTAGCATTCGTATTCCCGTTAAATGTCTTGCTGACACTGATTTCCTCTTCGTCCAGACACCGGTTCCCTCGGAGGAAAACTCGTCGGTACTGTCACCTCGCGCGATGTCCAGTTCGAGTCCCCATCCACTCCCCTTCACGAGGTCATTACTACCTTCAACCTTGTCACTGCATTCCGGGGCGTCACCCTCATCGAAGCGAATACAATCCTCCATACCTCAAAAAAGGGCAAGCTACCTGTTGTCGACAACCAAGGCAGACTTACCTCACTCCTCGCACACTCCGACCTCCTCAAGAACCAAAACTTTCCCCTCGCGAGTAAGAAGCCTGAAAGCAAGCAGCTCTACGCTGCTACCGCTGTCAGCATGTGACCCAGCGACAGAGATTATCTCTGATCACTCGTCAAAGCCAGCCTCGACATCGTCGTGCTCGACTCATCCCAGGGCAACTTGGTCTTCCAGATCGACATGATCCGGTGGATCAAAGAGACGTTTCCGAAACTCAAGATGGTCACGCGCAATGTTATCACGCGCGAGCAGGCCGCGCGTCTCATCGCCACTGGCGCGGATGGACATCGTGTCGGAATGGGTAGCGGCTCAATTTGTATCACGCACACATCACGGGGAATCGGCAACATAGGGCATATCACCAAGGCCTTGGCGCTCGGTGCGAGCGCGGTGGTGATGGGCGGCTCGTTGGTAGACACGTCCCATGGTGCCGCGGGAGTACTTTTACCACGATGGCAAATATGTCAAGGCGTATCGCGGCATGGGCAGTCTTTAGGCGATGGAAGCCGACCGGGACCGTCTGTCGGGATCAACAGGCGCCCGGGATCGACCAAGCATGCCCCACAGTCAACGAGCGTGTCGCGCGAACGCAGCCACGATGCGGCGGTCAAGGTAGCGCAGGGCGTGCCGGACAAGGGTAGCGTCAAGGCATTCATGCCGTATTTGTACGTGGGGGTGCAGCACAGTTTGCAGGATATCGGGGCGAGGAGCGTGGATGAACTCAAGGAGGGTGTCATGGCAGGACGGGTGATGTTTGAGTTGAGGACGGCAAGTGCCCAGTGTGCATGGGTTGAATTCGTGGGTCTTTTTTTTCTATTTGTGTTCGCGAGGAGGTGCTGATGTAAACGATAGGTTGTATGCTTGAGTGTGTGGAGCAATATATCCTCGCGTGTCTGATCGATGTGTACTGGTTGCAAAAAAAACTCGATGGGGATGAGGGATCCTGTATGACGTTCGTGTGTGGTTCTAGGGAGATGCCTGATACGACTCATTGTACTGTACTTTTTTTACATTGACGAGGGTGAGGATACATATCCGGAGGTGAGGTTCACTTTGTCGACTGCGGGCACGATAGCAAATGATATCGTCCAGCGAGCCCACGATGCGATTTATTCTATGTATGCGTCCACACTCGCTTTTCTCTCCTTCAGTCCCATACTGCAAAGCCACCTGGATATGATCTCGCATGTACGGCCCGTAGTTGTGTATCACGTGACCACATCACCACGCCTCGCGTGTCTTACATTCACGCTTTGACCGGAACCAACCAACACCACCTCATGCGCGTCCTCTCGCCTGTGTCTGACGCGCAAACCATGGCCCCGTCCCGACATGAACCGAATATCGCCAACGAAGAAGCAGATACTACGGCGAGTGCCAGATCGCGCAGCATCGCCATCACGTCCACGGTACCGACCGTGGTGCTCGATGCCGACGTCGTGAGCGACAACATGGCAGCGCGCCTCTGCACCAATTTCCTGGGTCACGTACTCTTTCTCAAGAACCAAGTTCCATTGTCGGTATCGTCCCTCGTCACCATCTTCACGTGCTGACCGTGACCCCTAGTCCCATCGTCCAGCTTGCGAGAATGCCGACGTGCGACGTGAGTCGGCTTATATGACACATCGACAGTCAATGTCCAGGCACTCATTTGTATCCTTGCTTCGACTAGAGCACGACTCGCGTCGCCAAGAAACGTCTCGAGCTGTTAAATTCGTTTGACGCGCTCGCATCGCATCTGTACACGACGTTTATCGCCCTCTCGACCGCGCTGGCGCTCCGTGGGATCCCCGAGAAGACGCAAGCGGGGATGGACGCGGCGCAGCTGCGTCATCGAAACCATGGCGTCGCTAGAGCGTTTTTCGCCGTCGCTCTCGGTCCGACTGTAGGGACGGCCAAATCACACGTGTTTGTGGGCATCGACGGACTGGAAACAAAGGTTTGGGGATTGCGGGAGGACGACGACGACGACTCGGAGGGTACAGTCGATTCGGACGACGAGAGCCAAGATGACGAGAGCGAAGGTAGCAGCGAAGAAGGGGAAGGAGAAGAGGAGGAGTCTGGCGACGATGCCTCGCCACCACAGTCCAGAAGTCCATCTCCGGCGCTTTCATCCGACTCTGACCCGTCGACGTCGACGTCATCGTTGAATGCGCCCAAAAAGCGCTCCTTGTCACGGCCCGAGGATCCGGAAGCTGTTAGAGCCGCAGAACGATTGCTATCGCGTACGCTGGCGAGTGCGTGCGCAGAAGATGATGGACATGGGTTAGCTGCTGAGATGGGTATGCCAATCCCACACTGCATCACCGTCTCTCACTCCCTCCCTAGCCCCGACGCAGATCCACGTCCTACTTAGGGCGCCTCGGCGTTTTGATCACCCTTCCTGGATACCGCGCCAGAACCTTTGTACTTCACTGGACAGCTATCTCGCCGCTTTCCTAGTGGATTCGGGGGAGACCCTCGCTCCTTGTGATACCACCACCAAGAAACGAACGAAAGCGGGCAAAATACAGGGTGTATGGATCAGGACACGTCAAGGCACTACGCTTGTTGAGAATCAGGAGGACGTGGCTGAAGAGGACGAGTTGATATGGTGGAGCTGGGATGGAAAGCTGGCCGGGTTCGCAGATTGGTGATGCGAGACGTTTTTCTCTGTTTGTCGGACGGACTCTGTTGTGCACATGTTGTACGATTATCACACTCCCAGTGGTCGATTTACATGGAACATTTCCCAACTTGATATCGTGGACATCGACGATACGGTAATATGGGCGTGTTAGATTCGGTTGTGAGGATCAAGTTTTTCCCTGAGAAATCAGCATCCACCTCAAGGGGTACCAGCAACCAAGTGCCGATGCTCAGTCGTCCAACGGCACCCCCACATCCTATACACGTCGACTTGGTGAAAGCACCGTCAACTCAAACTCGGGATACGCCGCGGCGCGTCCTTGCCAAGAAAGCAGCTGTCAGAGCGAGGCGGAATGTTTCCGAAAAGCACGGAGTCGCGTTGCGAGCCGAAATATATTCCTGTGAACGTTTCATAAAACGTGGTTCGCTTGAGGGAAATGACGCCCTGGCCCCGAGGTACATACCGTACTGTCCCTTGACCCCGGGGCCCAGTTTTTTTTGACCTCTCAGAGGCGGTCGTGGAATGGGATTTTCACCTTTCTAGCATGTCTATCCGTTTTATTTCGTACTTTCAGGAGCGCGCCAAACCTGAAGGCAACCCGAGGCCCGGTCAAGCCCTTTGAGACAACCGTAACGCTTGAAACGATCGGGAAAACAGGGAACTCCTGGTTTCACTCACCTTGACCGATCATCGTGCCCGCCCTCTCGTTCCTCCACGGAAGACCTCTGCTATCGATAGACTTTGGACGCACGGGCAGTGTCTCACTTCGGCAGCCGGGCGGTTAGTTGGATTCTAGTCGTCTGCTTTGGGACATCACCCTGCCAAGTGTAGTGCATGTGCGCCGACGTCGTGTTCGCGCTCAACTTGGAGCCCACGACGAACCTCGAGTCGTTTACCTGTAGCGGACGAGTCAGCTAGTGATCAAAAGAGACGGCGGGACGAAAAAGGTCTCATTTGAATTTTCCCCGCATCGTCAACGTTATCTCGGTCGTTTCAGGCACGTTCAAGTTGCCTAGCGTCGAAACAAAGTAACCACTTTTTGCGCTCTTGGCATTGATCAAACCTTGGCGTCTCGGGAGTAAGTACCACTCACTGCTGGTCGCTCTTTGCCTGCGTCTACTCCTCCTCCAAAGGTCACGCAAGTAGACCCGCTTCATACCTAGTAATGATCATTTTTCAAGCCTCTTGAAATCGTTCCTCCACTCCTCCTGGAAGGTGGTTGACGTCCCAAATAACGAGCTCTCAGTCGCCCTCACAGTACTTCGTTCATCCCTTGTCCGCGACGATCGAGGTCACAAAACATCAGCAGTGACGTCATTCTATGGATTCCAGTCTCTGGCACTGCGATGAACCCAAAGCCAACTTGCTGCCAGGAACAGGCAATTGGCGTGAGATCGCGCTGGCGAGCTCGGTAGAGGGATATTTGGACTTGGTGATGACGATGTTGCGTCGGCGCCCGCGTTCGTATTGCGGACATATAGGAGGTACCTAAACGTTGCCCCGAGGCCTTTTTTTCGTTTTTCTGCGTGTGGCACGCGAATGGGTCCGAGTTTCGGTGCACATGTCCGGCTCGGAGTCCGAAAACAGAAATGATATGGGGAGCGGTCGTCGTGATTTCGACCATTTGCCTACATGGTCGCTTTTTAGTCCGTCCTATTGGCGCGCCAATGTCAATCATGCACGATTTTCTGCGGCTCCATCGGAAGGTGGATGGGCGTTG
>JBBPTZ010000450.1:0-21803 GCA_038094315.1 Phylloporus cf. tubipes | reverse complement strand
TGCGAGTGATCCAGACCCCTGCTGCATGTCGACGGCATACAACGTCTTGTGAAGTGTCCACAAAGGAAGCTTGCAGAAGCAACGATCGATATTGACAGAGTACGGGTCTCTCAATGCCGAAATGTCCCCGACGCGGGGATATACGGAAGCCTGGACAACCTGTCCGTGATTCCTTGACGGGCGATTTGCCAGGTCACGCTCCAGCCCTGACGGAGGAGCGCGCATAGATGGTGGCGGGCTCCGTCGTCTGGGGGTAGCGAGGCCGGTATATGCGCCGCTTGTGTCGGATTTCAACTTTTGCGACTCATCCTGCTCCAATTGTGACTGCCATTCAGCCCATTCTTCATGCCGCGAACTCCAAAGGGACTTTTGTTGTAAGAGGGCACTGCGAGAGAAACCGTGATGGGGGTAGTTGAGTCTCTGGATTGCAGTGCGGGATGGCGGGATGGACTCTTGATCTTTGACGTGGATTTGTACCGAAGGCAGGCGTAGTGGTATTGGAGCTCGAGGCTCAATGATGGCCTGGTCCATTGGGTCGTCCGGTGGTGCGAAGAAGGGGGGTGGTATGTCTGTATTGTCGTGGCTGTGTAAATCCGTAGCTTGCATTGCATCGCCCTCCGCAATTAGGAGGCGGGTAGAATCTAAGGGGCTGGTGTCGATGGCGAAGGGATCACGGTCAACAAACGTGTAGGGGTAATCATCGGATAAGGGGATGGTGGACCAGTCCATCCCATGCATTGGCGATTCATCGTCGTCTTCCGAGTCTTCTGTGCAAAAGTCAAGACGGCTAGGAGAGCGAGGAGGGGACGGTGGGTCGTCGTATTCGTCTCGGACGGGGGATGGCGGAGAGGAGGGACGGTCCATTGCATGAGAGAGAGGCGAAAGACTGCGGGCGTGCTTGTTGTGCGTCCAAAGTCAAGTCGAAGCTCCACAAAGCTACGCGACACGCTCAGTCACGTGAGTTGATTTCCTTGGTGGACAATGACACCATGTCAACAATAGAATAGTTCAAGGCGAGTACGGACACACCGAGGACCTTATTTCCTACCAAACCTCAGCGTCGTCTTTCGCATCTTCTCAGAGTGTTCAGAGAACGGCACTATGTATCCACCTAGCGACGCTACCAGTCCAACCCTTTGATCCACACCCGCGTCCGAGTCGCCCTCCGGTGGCGGGGAGACAACTTGAATGATCGATTGTGTTTCCACGCTGTGGATCTCGATTGCGCCATTGGACAAGAGTGTCGTGATGTTTGGATGATCCAGACCTTTCGATATCGGTCTGTACCGCTCAAAGAGGTAGGCAATATCGCCACTCACAGACAGATATCGGATGACTCGGCCATTCTAGGGTTCCCCGGACGGGATCGCCCTCACCCGTGATAAAGACGCCGAGAGTGCTTGCACCAGTCCACGAGAGCAAGAGGAACTCGTTTTCACCAACGACCACGACAATTGGCTTGACTGGTGTTGGATCGTCCACTGCTTGATTGACGGGAAGCACGGGAAACATCTGAGCACTGTGCAAATCGATGACATTGTAATACTGGTTGTCGGCCACACAGAGATACTGCCCCGCACGTCTTGCTAGCAGCGCTTTCTGTTGGAACGGAATTTCCTGTATAAATCAGGTCATCATTGGGACGTCATCGAGTCGGACCAGACCGACCCTGGAATATACTAGACGTTCTTCATACAGACTGTACAACGCGATCGCGTTCCGCTTTATAACACAAAAGTCGATTGGCTGCAACTTGCTCGGAGCGTCATTCCCTGTAGACGGGACCCGCAAAAGGTGGAGTTGATCCACCGCGAACGTCTCTACGTGACGAATGGGCTTGATATTGGGCACAGGATCAAGCGAAGGCAACGTATAAAAGTAAATTTGACGGTCTTTGAATAGCTGAGTGGAGCCGACTCGAACGATTATAGTGTCCGCTCACCAGACAAGATCAGCACCCGGGACATATAAGGGATGAGGACGAGTTCATCGATGGGTTTTCCATTGGGAAGGCTCTGACGCGAGAGCAGAGTGTAGGTGTCTTGCTGGAGAACAAGGCGACATGACATGGCGTTGGTCACACGTTCATGGACTCACCTTGGTAGGATCGGGCTCGGGTTGAAGAGCGTATCGGACCAACTCGCTGTTGGTGCATCCGACGTAGACCTCGGCGCCTGAACGACGTAGGTAACGGCGACGAGACGGAGAGGAATGTGCATACCGAGTGCTTGGGCACAAGAAATGTTTCCGGGTGTGATTGCGGGGAGGAGCGGTTGTATGAAGTAGGGTGGTACGGCGAGGTCAGCGGACATGTCGACGGGCGGTTTTGGTACGTAAACGTGACGAGTTGTTTATCAAGACGCCAGCAAGTCATGCACGGTGTCCGAGTCTCCTTCCTTGACTTGAACCATCATCATGTCCATCCCACCCCGCAAGAGATCAATCCCGGTAACTCACTCCAGAAGCCCGAGCGGCCGCGAGTCTCCCCTCGGCGCAGCGATCATCCAATTAGTCGCACCAGGTCCAGAAGCAGACAAGTGGGTCAATGCATGGACCCACGTACACGCCAGAGGTCGATCGTCGTCAGTATGTTTAGCCAGCGTGTTACTAACACGAATGCTAGATCTCATTGACTCTCGGATCGTTGCTGTGGACGCCGACTGTTCTGTGGAAGACGCATGTGATGCAAGTTTGGCGCTCCGTCTTTGCTGTCCTTGCTCACCCATGCGTGTAGCTGCTTCTCAGAGAGAACACCTCGTGTCTGGCAGTCAGGGCTCTGCCTGGCGCACAGACGACCTCCCCATTTCTCGGCCTTTTTGATGTGCGCGTCCCATCTCAGTCGTATCGTATCGCTTGACGGCCGCCTAGTTCTCTGACGTAAACGCCTTCTTGACCTTGGCCGCCACTCGGCACACGATTCCTCTTCATGAGCTCAAGGCCAACTCCCGCGCAGACCAGATCACGTCTGCGGCGCGCTCTGGTCGCGTTCCTGTCCACCTCGTTAGCAGTGAGCATCTCTATTCCCTATCCTTTCCGATCTTTGATCCGTATCAGACTTGTCCGAGAAAAACTTTCTCGAGATTCTACCTTATGAAGCTACCATAGTGTCTCTCTTGGCTGTTTTCGCTCGTGGAACACACAGGGGTAGGAAATCCGTCAACTAACGACACCGTTCCGCGCTCAACACACGCACAGTACTCGTATGCTCGTCCTCTCCATCTGACACCTATCTTGGCATTGTATCTGACATGGGCCTTCTGTCCTGGTTCTCAGCCTATGCAGAACAAACCCCCGCGTTCCAATCGTACCTCACAAATCCACTTTGTGCACTGACCCTTCCTTCCCTTCACATGTACTCCTTGGTCATCGCAACGACAAGCACAGCGCAAGTCCTCGATGTCATGCGACTCATGAGCGAGCAGGGCGTGAGCAGCGTCGCTGTCATTGATGAAGATTCGGGGTCGTTGTTGAGCGCGGTCAGCGTTACTGACATTGGCAAGGTATTGTCCGACTTGCTCGCATTCATCGCTTTGATAATGGTCCTTTTCCTCCAGATAGTAGTGCCTTCTCAAAGCAACCATATACTCTCCACGCCAGTATATCAATTCATCGCGCAAATCAAGGTTCGAACGCTGTCGTTTTGTTCTGGACCCGGCATTGACGTCAACATAGGAACCAGACGGGCTGACGGATGGTGTCGACAAGTATCCAGGCGAGGAACACGTCTCGGCCCTGAGCAGGACACTGATGCTACCGCTTGCGCAGTATACGTCGTCCTCCCTACCAGCACGCTATCCTACACCATCCAGAAGCTTCTCGCCAGTCCGTCTCCTCCACGCTTCCCATGCTCCCCATCTAACACGCCCATCTTCGCAGCCAACTCTCACCGGCTCTTTGTCACCGAAAACGACTTTTCCCTCCCTACTTCTCCCTCCCATTCCAAAGCGGGAAGTGGTAGCCTCTGCGGCATCGTCTCCATCGTCGACAGTGAGTTTCTTCCCCTTCCTTTCGTCCATTCCTCACCTCCTGCTTCCCAGTCCTCTCTCTCTTTGCACGCATTGCCAACATCCCCAACGTCGACCCGACACAACGGATGCGCCACCGACGCGCCTCGTCGTCGTCCTCTCAATCCTCCCGTTCCGTGCGCGATCTCTCCGCGCGATCTCGCTCGAGCAGCCGGACGAGTATACGGCTGAGTGCGAGCCCGCGCATCGTCGCGACCACCGCGGATAAGCGCAACTCCATCTCGAGTCTGGATGCGTTTCAGTGGTCGGAGCTTGTCTCGCCTCGCAAGGAGGAGCACCGGTGATGTGGAATGCATGCAAACCCTCGGAATACTCCTGGAACGTGTCGTTTCGCGCTTCGAGTTATTCGGTTGTACTTTTTAAACACGTGTGGATAGGCATGCCATACGGATTTTACGCTAGCCCAGGCTCGGTCGACTATTATATGCACTAACGTTACCAAGTTTGGTCGGTTTTTGTACGCTTGAATGTCAACTGAAATGTATATTTCCACTAGACAGGGAGGCGATGTGACAAAGAGAAAACGTGTCAAAAGTTGCCATCGTGTCGACGGCTTTTTTCAGACAACGTAGTGTATACATGCGAAGAGCCCGAAAACAAACGTGCATAATAAAAGAAAAAAAAAAGTGCGTACAGAGTGCATGCGTGTCACTACACGAGCCGAGAGTGAAGGAAAACAATCTAAGTATGGATCTAGGACATAAGATATTAACCGACAGGGAGACATACAATAATAAAGAGGAACCAGACACGAGCAACACTACTGCGATGCGTGCCCGTTGTCATTCTGCACTGCGGCTGCAACCTCTTCCTTCTTGGAACCAATGGCCTTGGCGAGGTCGCCGATTCTCTGCGAGAGCTTCTCGAGCATGGGCCGGACACCCACCCTCACCTCCTCGGTGACACGAGTGACCTTGTCGCCGACTGACAAGTCGGGCGTCGTGACGATGGTGCGCAGATCTGTGATAGTTTTGGAGATGTCTGGGTAGGACGACTGGAGTGTTTGCGGCAGCGCAGCAGTAGACTGTTGCAGCTTCTGCAACTCCGAAAGCATGCTGTTCGAGAGCGTGTGGATTTGCGTTTGTGCGTTGGCGATGGACGCCGAAGCGAGCCCCTGAATGGAGTTGGCGGTGTCGATGGCCTTCTGGCTGAACAACAATGAGCGCGTACAATGAGTGCAAATACTCTTCTGCTCACACAAGGACGCTCTGGTGCTGGAGCTGCTTGAGATGCTCCGAAGAGTACACGTAAACATTGTCTCGCAGGTGTTTCGAGATGGCGTACGCGCGCTGGTACTGGTACTGACATTCCGACGACGTAGAGGTCGGAGAACTTGTACCGGAATCGCTCCCGACCCTGTTCACGGCGCTCTCAAAGTAATCGACAATAGGGGTGAATTTCTGTGGGCGCTCGTCAGTTATCTCTGGTGCCTGGGATCACGTGCAAGGTACCTTATCAATGCCCTCTGCGACACCGACCGCAGGGAACTTGACACTCTTGTCAAAACGTTCGTTTGCAGTCGAAACAACGCTGTCGCGCCGTTTCCGTACATAGGTGGCGACTTCCTCCGGCTTGACCTTGAACGGGTAAGGATACTTTCCCTCGATAGCATCAAGTCCCTTGTTAGCATAGCCGTCCGCGGAGACAATAAGTGGCGCAAGACGGATTTGAAGCGGTTGGGAGAAGTTGTACGCAGTCTGCGTAATGACCTGAGCGGCGTGATACGGGGAGCGTGTAAGCATGTTCGAGGAGAGGGTTGAATGCAGCTGGTCCAAAGAGGACGCGATGATGGGAATGGAGGCGACGCGAGTCAGCACCGTTATCTCAGGTACCTGTGATTGGGGCTGGGGTGGGGTCTGTGGTTGAGCAGTGGCCGCCATGACAGGAGCGTGCACGAAATGAGGAAATGGAGAGGAGGAATGAAGTCGCACAGACCACGACAGGGTTCATATACTTTTGCAGATTGACATGTGATTTGAGCAGCGCGCCTGTCACATTCTGTCACAAATCCACCTGTGCAAAGCCAGGGCCACGCTGGGACCTTGCACAACTTTTCACGGGAATTAGCGTACCCGATGTCTGTTCCATGAGGCTCGGAGACGGTTTCGTATTGGCGTAAAGACTACGGATGTGCGCCTGGTGATTATCACCGGCTAGTTGTCCTTATCTTGTAGGAGTTGCACCGTGCAAATTCGAGCGCCCGCAGCCTATCCATGAACTGTTTGTGGCGTTAACTAGCTTCCGCCCCTGTTCCTAGGGGTTGTGAACGCGAATGATGTAGTCGGACAATCACGGGAATGCCTGTAATCGAGATTTTGTTTTTTGCTCCAATCGATGTGATATGCATACTGATCGTCCCCGAGCTTGGCGTGAAACTACCCATAATCGACGCCACTTGATCCAGAAAGGAGGGCGCACGGATTCCAACTCGTCTACGCGTAAAACGCGCGAAGTTTGCTAACCCCGGGACGATATTCCATCAAAGAAACCAAGTGCCCTCTACTGTCCAGACCTGAGGAAGCCCTGAGGGTCAATCGTCCGAATCACATGGAAACTCCGTAATCATATCACTGCTTGTCTCGTGGAGAGCCGCCGGCACCGCAACTGACGTCCGCGTCCGAATCAATAGCTAAGCAGCGTGATTTTAACGATTAACCGCCGGGAGGAAGAATCCTTGATCAACTGTGATGACAGAACAAGGCAGTGGTGGTTTCAAACAGCATATCTAATTGCCTAGTTGATTTATCGTCGAGTAGCAGTTTTACGTGTGCCAGCTCCGGTGACGTGACGTCATCATCTGTTCTGAATCAAGCCACCGTAAGGAAGTTCTCGTTGGACGGCGCAGCTTGGGCCCTACTTGTAGACGTACTGCGTAAAGAGTGACAAAGGGGGACACACGTGGGATCATTCGGTGAAGATGGTACAGAGTACTAATTACCGAAACGCACCATCGCTTGTTTAAACAGGAATGTCGTCGAGAAACCTGCAGGGAGACCAGAGGTCAGTGCTCACATGCACATCAGAGGCTGCCACGTAACACGTCTATGATACGCATCACCTAAAGACGTCCGGTTATCCGTCCAAGGGGACACCCGGAAAAGGATAAATCGAAATTTGAAATTCACCCTGGATTTGAGACCATACATGGTAAGAGTTGCCTTTTGTGGCCTCTGATTTTGCTACTGATCGTCTAGGCAGTTCGACAAGGCGCCGATGCGTGTTTACAACTGAACCTGTCCCGATGGTCACTGATCCCGACTCGATGACTCGACCGACGATGCGATATCCGATGAGTCACAAAGGCTGTTTGGAGAAATCACACCGACGTCCATATACATTGGTCTCCCGGAAATATGAACATTTTCTCTCGATCGGACGTGTCCTTGCTGTTGAAAGACACGGTTTGCATGGGATCGCAGGTGTGGAATTTTGAGAGTCGTGCCAGAGAAACTTTTGTAAACACTTGCTACTGCACAATATAGAGGATACAAAGCAAATAGAGCTTGATCGATACAAGAATTACCGAGAACTTTCGGATGTTGACGGGCTAGGTTACTTTGACGAGGCTCACCATTTCGCATATACACTAGGCAATCATGAGTTCTGTATATTTTGATGTACCGGGACGCATTACCTGGACACCATTCACATGGTCATGGATCTCGACTGCATTGGTCTGCGTAGCCTGCCCCGGGTCTGCCGTTTGGATGTCCCCAAATCGACGAGGAACCACAACTTGAGAAAGAAAATCAAGCCTTGGACTTGCATGAGTCGTCAATAGCAAAGAAGACGAAGGAATCCAACCTCGTCCGTAGATCTTGCGTACCGTATCGTAGGCACCAAGATGGGTAGTGTCGGAGAAGCCCGTCATGACGATGTGGTGAAACAAGCCTTCGGAGATGAACACGATCCCGGCACAGAACAGGGTCACGAGGTATGCCCAGAAGCTGTACCTAGTGACTGGACAAGACGTTCGTGCCGATTCAGCGAGGAAGGGATAAACTTACCAAAGACGGCATGATAGAGGAGGACGACCCAGTGGAAGACCCAGATGCAGCACTGGGTGAGACAACCTAGTGGATGGTACAACGGAGAGGAACGTTCTGCCAGACGGACATACCACCTCGCTGAGAGGCAAGTGAACCACAGGGGGGCGAGGGCGCGGAGGAAATGCAGAACTGGATGTGGTGTCGGGTAAAATGAGAGGAGAGAGAGAAGGAGAGGAGAGTAAGTCAAGGACAGGACGAGGACGTGGTTCATGGTTAAATAGGGGGGCAGGATGACACAGCCACCGTCGAGTCGTTTGAATGCTCCCTCGCACACGGATCCGTCTTTTGGTTAGACATCATTTCAGCCTCGCTCTCCCATCCTCGCTCGACATCTCGTGTACAGACCCGGACATCTTCGAACCCTTGTCCGACGAATACACCACACCCAGCTCACTCCCTTCAGCACCTCCCCGTCCTTCAGAGACCCTCGTTTCACTCGTCTCCGAGCGCAACTTCAAGGCCGCAGACTCGCTTCGCAAAGAGTTGATCGCACACCACGTCCCCATCCAACGCGACGCCCTCTACCTCCACGCAGCACTCAATGTCATTGCAGGCCACTGCATACACGGCTCCAAACCACGTCTGGACAGGTTCGAGGCCTGGTTGTCCCTCGCACCCGATCGCCACGAAGAACAACACTCGTTTTCGAACATCCGGGAGAGAATATTTGGCACCATGGAACATCTCAACATCCCGCTCGTCTACCGTTTCGGTCTCGTCCTCGCTTCAAAGGGGTATTACTCTGGTGTCGAAGCCAGGCAGGTCGTGTCCACCCTCGCTCGCTACGCTCCACTGTCCGTCGTACGGGAGTATCTCGACAGCGTATCGCGTGCAGCCCAGACTTACCATTCAAAGGCCGGCACCCTTTTTCCGAAGCGTTCGCTCACGGACGTTTACAATCTTTTCATGAGAACGATCGCGCTAGCGGGCAAGACTGACGCTGCACTCGAGCTCGTATCCGCGATGCGGTCGCGTGGCATTCATCTTTCCAAATTCACGCTCAACATGATCGCCAAACACGCTCCAGATCGACAAATGGCTATAGATCGCATCCGTATGAGTTACCCTTCGTGGATGCTGCCGGAAACTCCTGTCCGACCCGCCAAGAACATCCCTGCAATCGACTCTCCCGGTACTGCGAAAGAGGCGGCGCGCGCTATACGTACAGCTCTATCGTCACCCTTTCCACCCACTTCTACTGCCCTGCAGAACTTTATGACGTCCTATCAAGCTTTGGGTCATGCTCGCTCGCTCAAACGTATCCGCCTCGTCGCACATCGCCACTCGCCGAAATCAGCGTCCACCTGGCTGCTCACGGAGATGCTCCACCATCGCTCATGTCAAGCACCCCTCCATCTCCTCACCCTTTTCTCACGACATTTCCACCCCGTCGGTATCCCGCAAAAAATAATGTACGCCTTGCTCAGCACTCCACAAGCCCGCAGAGAACGCCACCATGTCCCCGCCTTGCGTGTGACCGCAAAACTGTGGCCGTCTGCCCACCACACTGCCCTCGTTTGGGAAGCACTCCTCGCGCTATCTCCAACGACTGAGAAAGAGCGGCTGTATGCGCTCTTGGTGTCCTATGTCCGACAGAGCAGACGACAGGAACAGGAAACGGGGTCGTCCCCCTTCGGTCCGCGTTCATGGTTGCAGTTGCCCCCGGATACGTACGACACTGCGCATTTTTCGCCCTTTGTGTTGATGTGGGCACGGGGCAACCCCGAAAAGGCACTGTGCGTCTTGCAGGACATGGCACGTCTTAGCGTGGCGCCGTCGACGAATCAATGGAGCACGGTCGCACGGGGGTTTGCGCAGTGGGGCGATCCTCTCGTCGCGTTGCGCATCCTGGATCGTATCGAGAATGACGTTCGGGAGACTCGGGCACGTCCGTCGGACGTGCTCCTCAATGTCTATACAAAGACGTTGTATGGGTTTCTCAAGGCGGGCGACGTGCAGCACGCGCGCGAGGTCGAAAGGCGGCTCGTGGAGGGATTGGGATACCAGGCCGGACAGAGCGCGGTGACGGATGCGAGGATCGCACTCTTGAAACGGTTCGAAGGGGAACGCGGTCTGTAGCAAACCAGTGCGCTTCACATTCCTCGGGTTGCGGTCGTCTCATGTTGACTCGCTCTCAGGATGCGGCGTACTTTTTGGGGGAGTCATTGCCCCTGGAAGCCACCTGATCGGCGTTGTCGATGACGCAGGATCACCGAGCGGTCGGAGATGGCAAGTTGCGCCCCAATCTGAAACACTGTACTTGGATACTTGTCATGGCCATCAACTGCGCCGCAGATACGCCAAGCCCAATTGAATTCTCGTGCTGCGCACTCCTACGCCATGTACATATATGTAGGAGAATATGGAAAAAAGTCCGAACAAGAAACGTGTGTCTAACAGTGTAAAGACGGAAGGAATGGGGGCAATGTAGAATCATAAGTAATATTATAACGTCCATTCCTGGTCAAGATAATCGATCGGATAAATACTATACAAGGTGAACGTTGGGCAAGTATGTAATGCGTCGACTGGGGATCCTACATCCACCGAGGGGAAGAGCCAGCTGTTTAAAGGATATTTACGGTGACGAAATAGGACCGGTATCGGTTGGGGGTAAAACGCCAAGCAAGCTGCGAAAACAAGAGAAAAAAAGAGAACAAGACGCGTGCAGGAGATTCTTGTACAAAGATGTGGTCGACATTTCAAGATTCTTCTTTTCGGATGTGGGTGTACGCGGGTGGAATCTCTATCGTCTCTTCTAGCTGTGCGGGTTCTTGAGATCCGCTCGGGCCAGCATCTTCATGCTGGATGATATTGACAGCCCTGAGCTGTCGTTGCATGCCCGACTTTCGGGACGTCGTGTTGACAGACCCGGGAGATAAGACGCTAGGGACGGCGTCGAGTTCGAGCGTCGCAGAGGCAGGGTCTGAAAGCGACGTCAATGCGGACTGTCTCCAGGCTGAACTGGTGAGCGAGTCGGACAGCAGCGCGGACCCTGGTCTGGAATGACGAAAGCTCTCATCTCGTTGAGACATGGACGATATCGTGGGAGCGGTTACGAGATAAGGATCGGGCTGCAGGTATGGAGGAGGCTGATAGTTGGAAGGCGGTTCGTTATCGTCGGGATCTCCATGTAGGAGATTGACGGGTCGCTCCTTCTGGAGACTTGGACCGGTCTTGCGGCGAATGAAGTAAAACGCCGCGAGTGCAAAAGTGACGATTGCTGCAAGTCCACCGATAACGCCACCTGATGAGGAAGATGAACGGGCGAGTTATCTACGAAGCAGGGTTTACGTACCGACTATCGCTCCCGTGCTCGCGCTAGTAAAGATGGAGATGAGAAGCAGGCAAAGAAGAAGAGAAAATCAGATACTGACCCGCCACTGCCGCCTGTCGTCAGACCGCCGCTGGCGTCCGTCGGATAAGAACCACCGGCAGGTGGTCCTGCAGTGGACGAAGGGGACGTATTAGTGATGCAGGAACTATTCGGGTAAAGGCCGGCAGAGACGGTGAAGAGGTCACTGCCTCCTGTTCCAAGGCCACGACCGTCGCCAGCAACGAGTAAGAGGGTGGTACCGGCGCGCGTGGTGGGTGTCCAGGTAAAGCCGGAGCCCATATCGGTAGTGTTAGTGATGGTACCGACCGGTATCGAGAAGGATTCTCCGCCAGGAATGACGCCTTGGAAGTTTGGCGTGCTGGAGCGGATTTGTCAATTGGAAGAGCGAGGGGGGCGAAGTGAGATTACCCTTGTACTTTAGAAGGGTCCCACCATAGCCTGCTTGGGCTGCACTGGACGACCTGATTTGCAGGGTTGATGTTGTAGGGAAAGAGTGGAGAGACGGAGGCTGTCGAGTTGAAGCAAGTGGCATCGGTGCTGTTCATGACGTTGGCGGCGACGCTGGTACCACCAGTGCCAAAGCCCGAGCTGTCGCTGACCTGAGAGAGCGTGAGTACGGGGTAGGAAGGGGGAATGGAGACGTACGACCGCGACGAACTGCGAGTTTGCGGGGTATTTGAGCTGGAAACTGAGGGAACCATCGTCACCGGGGAACTGCTGGTACAGGATTGTGCGGACTTCGACGTTGTTGTGGAGCGGGGTGGGGCCATAAGGGATGATGAGGAGACTATAAGGTGGCTTTCCAGAGCCAGAAATTTGTAGGGAAAGATTGGCGCATTGCTGGGGCTGGCTGGTGAAAGAGAAGGAATAGGCAGAGACGAGCGACGCAAAGACAAGGAGAGAGAACATCGTGGTCGACGACGACAAGTCAATCCGACGACATTTGACGCCAAAAAGGACGAGGACAACCAAATATTTTTTCGTATTTTTCCGCCATACCAACTGCCACAAATTCGGCTTTGGAATCTCGTCTCTTTCCTTCTTACCGTCACCCACACTACTATAACAATGTCAGACACGCCTCCCCGCGCACCCCCCATCAAGTACAACGCCCACCTCGGAACCCGCTGGCAAAAGGAAAAGGCGGCCGCTGGCGTCGGCGCCTTCGATTTCCCAGAGGACCCGAAATACATTGGCCAATGGATCATTGGCGAGTGCGTCGGCAAAGGCGCCAGCGGTCGCGTACGCATTGCCAGGCATCGCCGCACAGGTCAACTGGCCGCAGTCAAAATACTCCCCCTCCAACCCCTCATGAACTCGCGTGCTTCCTTGGCAACCCATCTCGCAAAGTCCGAAAAACAGCGTCTCGGTATCGACAGGGAGATCATCATGATGAAACTCATGAATCATCCAAACATTTTGCGCATATACGACGTCTTTGAAGGCGACAACGAACTCTTTCTCGTCCTCGAATACGTGGAAGGCGGTGAACTCTTCGACTTTCTCGTCAATCGCGGTCGATTACCCCCCCTGGATGCCCTCGCATTTTTCAAGCAAATTGTTTACGGCCTCAACTACGCGCACACTTTTTCTATCATCCACCGCGACCTCAAACCAGAAAACATCTTGATTCATTCTCTCAACCCTCTCCTGATCAAACTCGCCGACTGGGGAATGGCCGCCTTTGCTCCCCCCGCGCTCCAACTCGAAACAAGCTGTGGCAGTCCCCATTATGCAAGTCCAGAAATCGTAAACGGTATGAAATACAAGGGCAATGCGACCGATATTTGGAGCTGTGGCGTCATCCTCTATGCTCTCCTCACCGGTAGACTCCCCTTTGATGACAAGAACGTCCGGACCCTCCTCGCAAAAGTCAAAGCCGGTCGCTACGAAATCCCCGCCTTTGTCGATCCTTTGGCCAGGGACCTCTTGGCGCGAATGCTCGTCGTAGACGTCAACAAACGAATCACGGTATGACGACAGCACACACTGTCATCCCTCCTTTTCATTCCTTTCTCAGATTCCGGAGATCATGAGTCACCCCTGGTTCAACAAGGTGACCCCAGGGATCATCTACGTACCCGCGCCTTCTGTCACCGATCTAGCAAAACCCCTTGCATCCGAGGCACACATCGACGACGAGTTGCTGGAATCCCTGTGCGTCATTTGGGGAAAGCACGCGGACGTTGACGGCATCAAAACTGATCTCTTGAGTCCTCAAGGAGAGGGTACGCTTGCAAAGGCATTTTACTTTCTCTTGCACGAATACAGGGAACGAACGCTCAAGGACCATGGCATCATTCTTGACGATGACGACGCAGAGATCCATTTGTCCGGGAAGATCATCACAAAGCAATATCGGTCCCCCTCTCAGAAGCGACCTAACAGAATGGTTCGTTACGGCTACCTACACACAAGTCGTAATGCGCCCCCGCCGCCTTCTCGATCACCTTCTCCAAGTCCTCCAACGACGGACGCTCCTTCTATATCTCGATCTCGAACGCCATCTCCCATCGGTCCTCGGTTACAGAGGCCTCGGCCTGTATCATCTCCGGTTGCCGAAATTCCAACACGTCACAAGAGTATGACCATCAAACCCGTTGCCACGACCCTTACCAGTGCACACGCTGAAATGGCTCGGACCCGATCGTCCACGGTAACCATGCTCTCTCCGCGTATCGCCCAAGATTCACACAACTACCACGCGCATAATCAACAAATGTACCAGCCGATGCATATCCCTGGAACGCCTCACATCGCCGTTGGCCCAATGCCGAGGATCACGCCAATGACCGTCCCGACTGCATGGTTGCCTGTCTCGCCACCTCTTCTTCATTCGGCAGGACCGGTGGTAAGTACCAGCATTGCTCGTGCAGCTCCAGCATCCATGGCGCGCCACATGGGCGTCCACGAGGTTCGGTCGCCTCCCCCTGCGCCGCGCTCTGGGGATCAAGATGTGATAACGAATGTCGAAGCTACAATGCCAGTCCCCACACTGTCTATACATGGGAACGATCCATACATCTCCGAGGGACGATCCGTTTGTCGAGAGGATGTGCTACCCCAGGTCAACCGATCGAGATATTCTCAAACACCAACGCGCCACGTCACTTTGCCAGTTTCACCCGAAGATGTTCATCTATCTGGAAGAGGACAAGAGAACAAGGAAAACAGAGAGCGTTACGAAGCGAAGTATGCGTACCAAGAGAACGACCCGATCCACATGTCTGGAGGACTCTTTGCAAAGCCACGCGGTGGAGCAGGAAGAGTCGGGAGGGAACTTCGAAATAGTTTGCACGGCGTCGAATTCTTGAAGCGAGACAGCAAGGAACGTGAACGTGATAGGAAACACAAGGGTGAGTAGATTTCTGTGGTGCCACGACGTGCGCGACCCACCTGGTTTGCAGTGCCCCCTCTCGATTTGCAACCAAACACGTTGAACGCCAAGCGTTTGGTGGTAAGCTCGCCAACTCAGTCAACCCCGCCGTCAATCCTATCTTCCCCGGTCGGTGAATTCAAAGGGTGGTTTTCTAATCTCTTCAACTGGCGAGCCCACACTTATGTACTGTGCTCTACGAACAACCTCGCTGCGACGCGCACGGAAACGGTTCGCATCCTCGAGCAATTGGGCGTCACGATTGCACTCGAGGACCCAGATAGCATGCATCCCTACGGTGGCGGGACTGCGGCCGTGTTGCGGTGTAAAACCAACGAGGCCGTGGACGGCGCCTCTGGCGTGGTCGTCCAAAAACATGTACGGTTTCGGGTCGAGTTTACGGTCGGCTCGACGCAGGTCGGCGGGTTCGCCTTTGGTACTGGTGCGGGCGTATCGACTGGCGTTGGAACACAGGCTGTCAGCGCGCCCACATCGCCCACGTCGTTGGTGTCGCCTCGGCATGCAGCGTTGGGTAAACAGGCGGTGGCGATCGGGTACGCGTGTGCGATCGTGTTGGTGCAGGAAAAGGGATCGTTGTCGACGTTTCGAGCGGTGTGTCGGTGGTTGAGGGAGGAGTGGACGTTGGACGCGCTCAAGAGTCCGCCTGGCGCTCCTCTGGGCGAGCAGGGGATTTTTTACGAGCAGCAGCAACAGCACCTGGCTGGGCTGCCGAAGAGGGGGGCGGTGTTGTAGGGTGCGCGCAGTCTGGTACTGTGCGTTGTATTTCGTTCGTTTGTACTATTACAGAGGTAGAGAAACATGTTACAAGAGATTGACTACTAGCAACAAGGTGTGGACGGGGAGACGAAAGTGCATTCGCTGTATGGTTAAAAGAATAGGATGCGAAAAGCCTGAAGCATGGGAGCGGACAAGCTACGAGGGGACGGGCATTGAGCAGGTTGCTGAGCGGGAGCCCAGAATGAGCAAAGTGCGACGTACTAATGGGAAACCTGGGAAAAGGAGTGGACGATCGGTGGGCAGACGACGGACGCTGCGGCCGTGGCTAACGGTTGTGGGAAAAACTTGGAGGTAAGCACCCGAGAACATGAGAAGACACACAGCCCTACCTCGGACGGGAGGTTCACATCGTAGGCGGGACAGTCGCCGGACGAGGTGGTATCCACTCTATCAACAAATCTTCCAGATCGTTTTGGACTTCCTCGGGGGCCAAGTACACAGCATCCCGCAGGTCCTGAAGTGGAGCAGCGGTTCTCGGAAGAAGGTACTTTACGACAGCGACATAACCCTTGGCTATGGCGTAATAGATGGGCGGGTGCCCACTGGCGTTGCACTGTGAGGGATCACAGCCGGAATCTATGAAGAGCTTGACAAGATCCAACAGAATGCCTTCATCATCTTGTCGGGCGGCCCGCTCTGTGATCCGAACCAACGAATCACTTTCCGTCCACACCGTCGCACCCACAGATAGGGGAGACTGCGGCCGGCGTAGTAAACCCCGTTCCGCTGAAAGTGTGGGGGGAGGTGGTATCGGCAGCTGCGTGCCAATGGTCATGTGTAAAAGGGTATTGCAATCGGCCGCCCGGGCGTGTACGTTGGCCCCCTTTTCAACGAGAAGGTAGAGGATATCGCGAATAACTTTCCGGTATGCAAATATGACTTTCATATCGAGAGCACAGAGCAAGATATCGGCAGGCAACGGTGGCGGAGTGGTGATCGACAACAAATACTTGACAATGGAGACATAACCTTTGGTCACGGCGAGATGAAGGGGTGTTTTGCCGTGAGAATTTGTAGCAAAGGCATCACAACCACTCTCGACGAGAGTCGTTACGATGGTTCGCATATCCGCGACACGCCGGAACCGGAGGTATGACGAGCGTTGAGACAAAGCAATGTGTATGAGGTTTCCACCCACTGAAACCGCATGTATGTTTGCCCCCTTACTGATGAGCATACGGAGCATGGGAACTGAAACCAGGGAATGCGATTTCAGCACGGAGAATAGGATGTCGTCAGGGAGTGCATCATCCAGTGACAGGAAGTACTCCATAACAGTGTTGAGCCCTCTTTCTGCTGCCATGTGGAGCGTTGTCGTTCTCTGCCTTTTGTCGGGAGTGCAACCAGCTCCAACGAGGAGCTTAGCCACCTGCAAAGCTTCGCGCTCACCAAGCGAACGCACTGTAGTGTGCAGCAAGGTGCCCCCGTCAGCTAAAATCTCGGCTGCATTAACCCCCTTTTCAACAAGGGAACAGATTGTCCGGGCCCTCCAATCACTCGGGAATCCACCACTTTGCAATATGGTAGACAGGACATTGACAGAGCCCGGGAGCTGCATCATTGAGAGAAAATAATCGGCTAGAAGGGGACACCTGCGATCCAATGCAAGTTCGAGGCATGTTTTTCCCCGGAGATTGCACTTGAAAGGATCGTGACCAGCGCCGATGAGGAACTTAGCCACCTCCAAAGCCTGGCCCTCGCAAAGACAGAACACTGCATCATGCAGAAAGGTGTTTCCATCAACTGAAAGCTCGGATACGTCAACGCCTTTTCTAAGAAGGGAAAAGACTGTCTCGGCTTTCCAAATGCTTGAGAGTTTGCTCCGTAGTATAGCAAACAGTGCATTGCCCGGGGGCTTTGCGATTGAAAGTAAATAATCTGCAAGGAGGGAATGTTTGCGATCTAATGCGAGATCAAGAGACGTGATTCCCTGTGTGTCACCTGTGAAAGGATTGTAGCCAGCACCAACCAGGAGTTTAGCAAGACATAGAACTTGGCTGTCGTCGAGCCACAGTACTGCAGCGTGCAGCAAGGTGCTCCCATCGGCCGCTGAAAGCTCGGGTACCTTGGCCCCCCTTGCGATGTGGCAGCGGATTTTCTGGACTTTCCAAGGGCTTGGGAGTTGACTTCGCAATATGGTAAAGGGAGTATCAGGAGGAAAGGGCCTCCCAGTTGACAGCAGATAATCCGCAAGAAGGGGAAACTTGTGATCCAGTGCAAGGTTGAGGGGTGTCTTGCCTTGTACATTACATCCAAAAGGATCGCATCCAGCACCGACAAGGAGCTTAGCCACCTCCAAAGCCCCGCTCTCATCACAAAAGAGCACTGTATCATGTAACAAGGTGTTTCCATCATTTGAAACTCCCCGCACGTCGGCCCCTTTTCCAACGAGGGAGACCATCTTTTCGACTTTCCAAGCCTTTGGGAATGCGCTGCGCAGTATAGCAGACAGAACATTGGGAGGAAAGGGGTCCCGGGTTGAAAGCAAATAATCCGCGACATGGGAATATCTGCGACTAAACGCAAGATCGAGGGGCGTTTCTCCCTGTGCATTGCGCTTGGAAGGATCGCAGCCACTACTGATGAGGAGTTTAGCCACTTCTATAGCCCTAGGTTCGTCCAAAGAGAGTAGGGAGCCATGCAGCAAGGTGTTTCCATCAGCTGAAAGCATAGAAGCGTCAGCTCCTTTGTCAACGAGAGCGCAGATTATCCGAGCCCTCCAATCCACTGGAAGTGCACTACGTAGTACAGAAAATAGTGCATCAGGAGGGAGGGGTCCACCGGCCGAGAGTAAAAAATCCACAAGGAAGGGATACTTGTGATCCAATGCAAGATCGAGAGTCGTCTTGCCTTGCACATTTTTCTCGAAAGGACCACAGCCAATGCTAGTGAGAAATTCGGCCACCTCCAAGTTCTGCGGGTGGTCAAGGGTGAGCACTGCGGCGTGCAGTAATGTGTTCCTATCCGCCGAAACAATAAATGCATTACTCCCTTGATCAACGATAAGGGATCGGATCGTCCGAGCTCTCCAGGACGCTGGGAGTGCACTGCATAGCACGCTAAACAGAACTTCTGGAGGAGGACGTTCCACTTTCGAGAGTAAATAGTCTGCAACAAGGGAATACTTGCGGTCCAACGCAAGGTCGAGAGCTGTCTTGCCGTTCGCACCGGGCCTTGACGGATCACAGCCAGCACTAAGAAGGACCTTTGCCACCTCCAATCCACGGTGCTCATCGGCTGACCCAACCGCTCGATGTAACAGCGTGTCTCCATGGGTCGTCAAGGCATGTATGTCCCCCCCTTTGCTGATCAGCGTTCGGAGTGTGTCAACCACCCATGTCGTTGAACATCTGCTTTCTACCACAGCCAACAATGGATCCGAGGGGACCATTTTTGACAACAGGTAATCTGCCACCAGCGAGTATCCTTGTTCCAGTGCAAGGTGAAGAGGTAATTTCTGGACTGCGTTGCGCGCACAAGGATTGCAACCAGCATCTACCAGAATCCTGATTGCTCCCAAGCACTCGTCCTCCTGGAGGCTCCATACAGGCGGTTGTAACATAATATCTTCGTTTCCTCTGACACAAATTTTGGCTCCCAGATCGACGACCAAACGGAGCATCGGCAATCTCTGCGAGGATGTGATTTTGAACACAGCGGATATAACGTCGAAAGGGAATGGTATGCCTATTATCAGGAAGAGGTAAACCACAACGGCCTTGTATCCGCCTTCGACTGCTAAATGAAGAGCCGTCTTCCGACTCAGAGTCGAGCTGTAGGCAGCAGGATCCGAGCCAGCTTGGACGAGTCTGCGTATCATGACGATCATGTCGCTCTCATACGCCAAGGGAGGTCGCCGCTCGAGTAATCCGGCAGGAGAAAGAAGCCTATTTCCCGGTTCTACTGCCCACTCCATAAATTCATCAGTTTGCAGCAACCTCCTGGCAATGCGAATAGGGAAGTTGTGGTTCGTAAAAAGCGTGAACAGTTGTTTGGGTACAACACTCCCAGTGGACAAGAGCAGATCGACCATCGCGTCATGCTGCCGACTAACAGCAACCTCAAGTGGTAATGCATGACGAGATCCGTCGACAACCAATCCCCTCTTGTTCACATTAGCACCGTGTGCTAGTAACAGTTGAGCATGTTGAGACCTTCCAAAGTGTGCGGCGTATACCAGGGGGTTCGTTTGATCTTTTGGCACGAGCAGCCTACGCCTTGGACCGAGGAATGCGTGGAGGAGCGAATCGGAAGCAAAGGCTATGAGAATATAGAGCATGAAATCATGCTCCGAACACGGCCACGGGACTGAGACTTTACAACGTTGCGACATCCGATGAACTACTTCCCATGCGGTAGTGTGGCGCTGTATATCCGACTGAAGGGCCACCATGTCCTTCAAAACAACACGATTCGTTAACCCAAGGTAAGCGAGGTGGTTGAACCCGTCGGGGAACACGTAACAGAGGAGTTCCTGCGACACCGGGAACGAAGACCGAGACTCTTGTAAATGGGGCCGACCATTAATTATCTGCATAATGCTAAGCAACGAGTTCTCTTGGGTGGATTCGTGGACATGCTTGAGGTACAGCGCAACATAGCATATACATAGTCGGGCAAGGTGCTCATGGGCACCTTGGTAGTCGATGTGGTATCGCGGTAATTTCATTCGTGTAAGATCGCCAGTAAGGTATTCCTACTTCAACGTGTTGAATTGCAATTGAACCGGCCATGTTGGACAACCCACCTTGACACTAAAGTGGGATAAAATGAGAACGCCCGTCTCTTCGTTGTGTGTCACGAGACTGCTGCACGCGTCCAACAAAGCACCCTTGTGCATGGGTCCAGTCTCAGGATCCATGGTCCGCCTTTCAAGGTCAATAGTGAGTCCTTCAAGAATTTCAACCAATCGAAGGGGTCGTAGCGCGCCAACGAGCCATACTAGCGCTCGCAGTGCAAGTTTTCCCTCAGGTGACTCTGTATCAATCGCGACCAGAATTCTCTCGTATGTTTCATCAAGGCCAATCGGCAGATTTTCGAGTGCTTCTCGGACCTCTGCTTTCGTCGCACATCGATTCAACGTGTCAATTTGACACTGGACCCACCGAAACCTTGAAAACTGTGAGTATGAACTTGTGACATACAGCAATCGGCCTACATGCCATCCGCCCGGTCACACAGGATAGAATGAATCTCCGTCTTGAGGCCGAGCTCGAGGTCTCTCAAGCGTCGGCGGGAGTCCAGTTCTCTTGTGACATGCAGCGCAATATCTGCAGAGACTGCGCTCGTCATTTTGTCCATCGAGATAGAATGGAGAGTATGGAGACCGTCCTTGATGATCTGGAGAGGTCGGCTAGTGACAAAAAGTCGCACACCGCCCTTAGCCAAGGTAAGAAGACCACCGAGAAGCTTCTCGACATCCTTGCACTCATCCAGAGCGTCCACTACGATTAGGGCATGACTGAGCTCCCTTGCGGCCTGGGACACAAAGGCAGCGAGATGTTTGACGTTCTGGAGGATGGGCGTGTCGCTATTCTTTTCTCTGACCAGGTTATCTATCAATTCACCTGCGTCACTTCCTCTATTACGGATGTGATGGAGCAGTTGTGAAAGGAGCGAACGCATCACTTCGGCAGCGCTCGTAGAACGATCGTTTCGGAAATCACAGTAGAAGAATGCCAGCGCTTCTTCATTATGCCGCTGACTTTTGAGCGAATAGACTACAAATGACCTGGGCACAGAGTGAATACTAACGCGTGATATCGGCGGAGAACGCACGCCAATACTGTCTTGCCAGATCCAGCTGTAAAATCAGGCGACATCAGTCACGAGCATTTTATACAGGGTTGACGTTGAATGCCGCACGTTTCCCCTGCAGCCACAGGGACGGATTATCACCAGCTTTCCATGACTTGTACTCGGGTGTGGAATGTAACCAAGTGCAGGTATCGGGTTGTCGCAACGATAAGGTCTCTTCTTGTTTAGCGGCGCAGCTCAATCCATCGAGCCACCTCAAGATATCGTCTATTTTTCCCACTGTGAACATAAATTAGTCTCATTCGTGTACAAAATTGAAATGCTCGTACGACTCTCCATTTGTTTCGACTCTTCGGTAATGGACCCTGTTGTATCCGTGCTCGATGGAACAGTAACCTTGTCCTGATCAACCTCCATAACACTGCCGAAATCTAAATAAGGCCTTTTCAATGCCGCAACAC
>JBBPTZ010000449.1:0-21820 GCA_038094315.1 Phylloporus cf. tubipes | reverse complement strand
CAATGCGCGTGCCCTCCTCTTCAGGGGGAAATTTAAACACTTGGCCGTTGGAATCCGGTATCGAGAAGGACGGCGCGGGTTTATCGATCAGCGGGTGTTGTGGGGACATTTTGAGGCAGGGTGTTCAGGTCAAGCTCCTCCAACGTAGTTAGGAGCACTGTTTGCGATCGGGTTGTCAACTCCATATCTAGACAACAGGCTTATGCAGAAAAGCGGTACGGTACACATAAAACCTGCGCAGCGATTTGGAAGAAGCCACCTGGTTCGATTAACCAGTTCCGGGACGGAACGGAGAATAACTGGGTCCACACACTGCATAACTTGAACTTCGTATTGGGTAGGATGGCGGAGAATTGAAAGTACTATGAGAGAATCGTATGTGGAACTTCAAAAGACGCGAGCGCAATTCAGATGAACACATCAACGTCACGCAGGCCGAGCACAAATGGGGCGAAATTCGACTACCCCACCGAGTTACGGGCAGCAACGTCACTAGCATAGGCCCTGATTAGGGAAAGTGGCGAATACTGGGGAACTCACGCGTATCAGACATACTGACCTTTGCTTCAAAGATCCAGTCAATAGGGTATGAACGATTTGACATGAAGCGGTGAGCTACTCTAATGTCTGTACGCGTTCTCACATGAGCGCGTGATCCAAGAGGGTCTTACCACGCTGGGCCAACACCTGGCGTGACCCGGGAATGCCGTGCGAAGACCGGGTGGTAGCTCAAACGATCAAGGCTTGGGTGGGGTCATTGCCTCTGTGAAAATACCATCAGTGGGAGACACGAAATGTCCAGAAAAAGCATACCCGCATTCAGCTCCGCAAAGCGTTGGCCGACACGTTCGGAATGCTTCAGAAACTTGTCTGAGCAATTGAGAACACACTGCTCCTATAAACGGCGTTGGATGAAGAGCGGGATAGGGAGGCAATGGCGGCGAACCTCTTTGGAAGAGAGCGCCTTGCTAGTGAAATCGTTGCAACATGAATTGAAGCACCTTTCGACAAGACCCGAGTAGAGACGCAAAAAGTCTTGCATCTAAACGCGCTGCAGTGGGGTGTCTCGAGAGTGAAGAGTTTTCATACCTGCTTCTTTTCAATGACTTTTGTCATGTGGGCCTGTTCCGCAGTGTTGAACTGTGAAAAATCCATACTTTTTTTGACCGGGGACGAGAGAGAATAAGAACCAGGACGGTCTCGCGTGGCGTGGCATTTTGGACCGATCGGGATGTTTCGTGACTCGCTTGCCTGGTACGGTAGTTTCTTTCAGATCCAGTCCCTTTATAGCGTCTCGCAGCAGAAAGTAGGTCTCAAGATATTCATGGCATAGACTCATCTGATTGATTCATCACAACTTTCATCAGTGGATCTCTCTATGGCTCTTCCTTACAAGGATGCTCTTCAACGACTCGAAAATCGGCGTGTCAGGGCAACTCGGCCCTTGATCCCTCCCCAGATTCTGCAGGAGGATTTACCATTGTCAGTGGTGGTTCTCCGCCCCTCGTTCGCTAACGTATGGAATCGATCTAGGACACTCCTCTCCGCCAACACTGTCCTAGAGGGTCGTCGCGCAACCGAGAATGTACTCCGCGGAGACGATGACCGCTTGATGGTCGTAGTCGGGTAGCAACTTCCGTGCAATTTGGTCGGTCCGTCGCTCATGCATGCAAACAGCCCATGCTCTGTTCACAATGTCGATGCGGCAATCGAGTATGCAAGGCTACTCAAGCAATATGCGGACAGTGCCAAAGATGACCTCCACATCGTCATGCGAGTTTACTTTGAAAAACCGAGGACAACATTGGGCTGGAAAGGCCTCATAAATGACCCGTATGTCACGTCTATCCATCGAGTTCCCGATTTTTATTTGTTGTTCACTATCAGAGACATGAACTCGAGTTTCCAGATCAACAAGGGCTTACGCATGGCTCGAAAGTTACTCCTCGACATTGCAAAGCTGGGTTTACCGGCCGGTTGCGAGTTTTTAGATACTATTTCGCCTCAGTATACAGCAGATCTGGTCTCCTGGGGAGCAATTGGTGCCAGAACGACCGAATCACAAGTTCACCGAGAGCTGACTTCTGCACTATCCATGCCAACCGGGTTCAAAAATTCCACAGATGGTTCCGTAGGAATTGCAGTTGATGCCTGTAGAGCTGCTCGAAGCGGACATGTCTTCCTTAGTGTTGGCAAAGAGGGGTTGAGCAGCATCATTGAAACCGAGGCGAGTTTTTTTCTCTTTTTCCTCTCTCGCACTAAAATCGAGTAGGGAAACCCCGATGTCCACGTCATTCTTCGAGGAGGGTCAAAGGGGCCCAACTATGCTGCCGAGTACGTGCGAGAATGCTCCGAAAAGCTTAGAAAGGCTGGACTTCCATGCAAGATAATGGTCAGGCCCGTTTGTGTTCTCAGAACGCTTGTTCCAATGCTCAGACCACACGCAGATTGACTGTAGCCACGGAAACAGTCAAAAGCAGCACCGAAACCAAGTTGAAGTTGCCGAGAACATCGTGAGTAGATGGTTTCTTTCTTCGTTCCTCGTCCGACTGACCCGTGCTCCCGGAGGCGCAACAATTAGCTTCCGAGGACACGTCTACATATATCATGGGTGTCATGCTCGAGTCAAACCTTGTTGAAGGACGGCAAGATATTCCGGCCAACGGACCGGCCGGGCTGAAGTATGGACAGTCCGTGACTGACGCGTGCTTGTCTTGGGAGATGACAGTTCCGGCTCTTGATCGCCTGCGAGAAGGTGTGCGAGCTCGCCGAGAACTCGTGGCACGGAATACGGGGGCATATGTAACAGGCGTCAAGGAAACCAAGCTCGATGATGCTGTTAATGGTACACGTTGAGTCTGCGCGTGTAGAGAGAGAGACGATCTAGGTTGAACGTTGAATTATTGTTTTCGATGCAAAGTGCCAATCTTAGGCTTTTCATGACGTCATCGATGCAGTGATCAGTCCCACGCGATTTTTTTCAGTCGCGTGCCGGCGCCTGTCCGAGGCAAGTACTTCAGTAACGAAGCTTGCCAACGCCAAAGTTCGTGTATGCCAGCGCCTGGTAGAGTTATTGCCATTTCTCGTGTATTCTCATGGCCAGGGGTAGCATTGGTGGTGGGTGCAGATTGTCGTTGTTGCTTGCAGTGCTCGAGTTGCGATTGTGCTAGGTCAGCTTCCCAACGCTGTGGATACTGGCAGAGACTATACAAAGACGACAACCTCAAGTACATCAAGACGGTCTTGATTTCGCCGCAAGTGACCTCGTCAAGTTTGTGCTTTCCATGTCCATATGGCTCGCCTTCCGGCTACAAGGTGTACAATCTGTACCAAGTGTTACTGCCGTGGAAGCTTGTGGTTCCCCTGAAATACCGCATCCCGGAGCGTACAATGTACCCCTTCACGAACTCGGCCAGGAACTTTGCAATGCTAGGGGTCATTCTAATTGCGGGGAGCGATATCCTCGGAGTATACCATTTACCCTTGGAAATATTCGGTCGACCTTGGTCATTCTCATCGTTAGTTCAGTTTACACTCTCCGTGCGTATGTTGTATGTGCACTTGGCCAAGGTTCGCGAATGGCATGCACTGAGAATGTACCATAGGATTTCAAGACTCGGGAGTCCGTCGACCCCTTTACGCTGTATCTCACAATTCCTTTGACTATCCTGGGCATTCTCACTATCCTGCGAATCATTTCGTGGAGAAATTTTCCTTCCTCCTTCTGGCACGCGGTCGTCCTCCAAGTTCGTAACGTTTACTGGGCCATTTAGGATACCAATCTCACTGTTATGCCAGTTTGCAGGTTTCTTCATTACTAGGGTAAGTCCAACCTGAAGCTTTTCCGGGTAGTATTGATCAACATCCGTAAGGATGCCCTTGTTGGCCCAGCGCTTCCACTCTACAGCCTTTTGGTCGCATCCGCTCTTTGCAATTCCATATGGATCTCTCTCGTTGACGTGGTTTGTAATTCACTATCATCTACACGCTATCTAATGGTGACTAGATTTATGGACTTCATCGTTCGCCATCCGTTCATCTCATCAATGCTGTAATGTTCGCCCAATCCTGCCTTGTACACTTGTTCTTATTTTTGCTGCACCCATCACGCAACTTCTTGCACTCGTATCGTAATCCCTTTGTACATGCTCTTCAAGCATCTCCCTTCATTGAGGCGGTGAAAGACATCGTAGTGATATTCATTATACATCGTGAGTAATCGACTGTTTCGTTGATATGACACCGTTCATGTTATCATCCGCAGAGTATGGTGCAGTCAGTCAGGGAGTCCTCGCATCCCTGGCGTCAACCTTCTTGATTACCCTAGATACGTGGAAATGGATAGAATCACCATATTCCGGGTTTCTCGGTTGCCTGATCGCCATTCTGGGGTCCGGCACATTCGTCCTTTACCGACAATACACGGATGATCAGAGACAGGATATCTTGATTTCAGTAAGCGTCCCGAAACTGGAATTCTGCATATCGGTTGATGTGTGGGACCACAGGGCCGTCGATGTTTCGCAGCTGCGATGATATCTCTGGTGGCGCTGGGACATATTGTCGTTGTCCTGTCCCAGGTCGCTTGGCCAAGTTCCTCGAACTTGACCGAATTCGAAGAGGCACCAGCTGGTTTATCGAGGAACCATTCCGACTGCCGTGTGCCAGAACCATCGAATATAATCACCAATTATACGCATTTCAACAACGTTCTACTCGTCGTGTTTTTCAGTCATGCTCGTTATGACGCCAACCTGGATTTTCATAGAGAAGTGTATGCTGAATACTTCCCGAACGTAAGTCGTTGACACGGTTGTTGTGATTTTGTTGTGATGAGAAATATAGATTGTTTATATTGGTCCTGAAACTCGAGAAGATAAAGGGTTTTCCCATTCCTATGATGTCCTCGTTGACTCGTACCAGTCGGAAGAGGATCTGAGCGACCCCCTTTTCTATAGGATGGCAGGGCGGGTGAGTGCACGCTGTTATCTTTGCGGTAGTATTCATTTGCTTATCGTCGATAAAGATGGCCCACCACATGCTCTATACAGCTCTACGTGAATACGGTTGCTATGATGGTTATCTTTGGGTGCCTTTTGATACACTCCTTAATGTTCCCCGTCTCCAGCAATTCGATCAAAACTTGTTTTGGTATCATTCTCCTTGGGGGAAACCTGTTCCAAATCCAGCCCATGGCCACTTTGCGGAGTCTGGGCTGTCCATGGGCCGACACGCCCCTCCTGCGATGATATCTCCCGATCCATCTATCAATCTCACCGAAACATGGAGGGGGTGGGGTCCGGACTGGTGGTAAGTCCCAGTAAATCCCGATCGTAACTCGCACGGCTAAATAGGCACTCTCGGATCTTAGGTGGGGGTAAGCTTTGACCGATAAATCCCTGTAGTCGCCGCGGTTGACCGCCCTCATCAGTGACCCTCACGTGGGCGTGTCTGTATGCATGGAGGCTTTTCGCAAGGTGCCCAAGGACATGCGTGAGCACCTCGCGTACCGCAACAATGGGCAGACGAGGCTTATCGGAGGCTCCGCGGATACGCTGTATATTCCGGGCCGTCATCGCAAGGCGTTCATGGACGTATTGGCGCTCTTCCTCGAGACAGACTGTTTCCTAGAGATTGCGACACCGACGACCGTCCATCTCGTCGTTCCGCCTGGTGAACCGATCCAGTTCGTAGACCACGTGCGTGACTCTGCTTTTTCTTTTTTCCTTTCGTTCCTCCGCATCCCTGGTTGACGATGAAACTTTGGACGTGACAGTGGTGGATTTATCAGCCTCCGTTCAACGCGTCGTTTGTGAGGCAGAAGTGGATCGAAGGATACGAGGTGGACACGTTCCATACATTTCATTGGGGTGAGCGTGGCGAAGACGGGATCTGGCAGGGCGATCATCGTCATGTCGCAGACGTGCGACATCTGCAACTCGAATCGGCAATCCGACAGGGTATGGGCGATACGTTTCCCGTAAACCTGGACGACGGCGACAGCGAGGCTTCCTCGATGTAATGCTGTGTGGATAAAATAAAATATCATGTACATGATAGATTCTCGACATTGCCCGGAAACCTGCGCAAAGTACAAGAAAAACCAAGGGATGCAGATAACAATGTCATGCCGCAAGCAAGAAAATGATTCCTACAAAATGTTACGAGAAATGCAAACGATCGTGGAGATGCCATGAGAGCTGAATTCCGTGATTGGCCGTAAAGTTGTTACATCCAGACACGACGACGCTCGTCAGCGTGTCGTTGGGCGTTGCTGCGTCCGTGTAAACGACACGGGTGCTGAGTGCCTGTACCAATGCGTCTCCTGAAAATTGCTGGCAACCAGAAAGCTTGAGTGTTGTCAGCTGTGGAAGACGGACGCGACAAGCGCCATCGCCAGATCCGGGAACCGTCGGCATAGGCTCAGGGGTGAAGAGCTGCAGGACCTTGTCGGACATGTCTGAACCGACGATGGAGAACTCTTTCAGATGTGGGAGTCTGTCGAAAACCCACTTGAAGTCCTTTGTGCGCATGTCGGAAAGATCCATGTCGAGAATCTCAAGGGGTGGACGGGAGCGTTGAATAAGCTTCCGAAGACCCATGCCGGTGTGGTGGTCGCTCGAGGGGGACTGGGAAAAGTCGTGGGCTTCGTCGTCGCTATCGCCAAATTCTTGGACGTAGTAGCCGTTTAGAGAGACATCCATGTTCAAGTGGCGAAGATGGAGCTCTCTGAGAGCGGGGAGGTGGAGGTGGGACAGGACGCTACGCTGTATGCAAACGAGGTCGAGTAAAAGGGTGTGTAATCGTGGAAGGGTGACAACGTTGGGGGAGACACACAGGATGCCCTCTTCGTAGGAGACGCCGTGGAGGTAAAAGTGTTCGAGATTGGGACAGCAAGCGAGGAAGCTGAGGAGCTCAGGGGAACGGACGGTGTGGGTAAAGGATGATTCCGTGATGTCGAGAGAGGTGAAGTGGAGAGGGTTGATAAACTCTGCAGAGGGGAGAACGGAAGCGGTTATCTTCATGGAGACGTGGCGGAACGCGTTTGTTCCGCAAGAGAAGAAGATGTGGCTATCGTCGTCGTCGTCATCGTCGTCTGCATCTGCGTCAAAGGGCTGTTTGAGGCGGACGTCAAGGTGGTGAAGGATGCGACGAGGGGCAGCGAGGGTGAGATCAGAGAGCCTGGTGCAAGTGGTGCGACCCTGATATGATATGGTGCAGTCCATCCAGCGGGACAAGTGGGGGAGGAAACAGGACATGATTGGAAGGAGGTGCTCAAAGTCGAGGAGGTTCAAGTCGACGCTGAATGGCAGTGGTGCTGAACGGGCGATCCAGAGTTCTGCCTGTGACCTTATGGAGGCGATCCGGCGCCAGGATCTGTCGACCAAGATGAGCTGCCATGCTCTAGGAGATGCGACGCAAATCTCCCTCCAGAGCTTGCAGACGCTGGAGATAACGAGCGGCGTGAAAGGCGTCCCAGTCCGAGTCGAACATACGAATATCTCCACCAGCAATTCTGCGGGAAGACTCTTCATGGCGACCTCGCTCACGGAAATTGCCGAAGCAGATCCCGTAGTTGCTGACTAATCATAAACTGTATAGATCAAAACTCCGACGAAAACTCTAATTCTTACTCGACCATCATGCCAGGCGTCAGAGACATCAGGTGCGGTCCATCGTCCGTCCCCCCGTCGCGAATCTGATCCCAGTCCTCAGCGCAGAAGCCTTCATTGCAGCATACGCATCCCATCTCAAGCGTTCAGGCAAGCTCGAGGTTCCAACATGGGTCGATCTCGTCAAAACAGGCGCATTCAAGGAACTCGCACCCTATGACTCGGATTGGTACTACGTCCGTGCAGGTAATATTCCACATCAACCCAGCTCTCTTCCGTTCAACGTCCTTGCAGCCGCTATTGCACGCCACATTTACCTTCGCAAAGACGTCGGTATTGGCAAACTAACAAAACTTCACGGTGGCCGCAACAGACGTGGTAACCGGCCTTCCCATCACGCTTCTGCTTCTGCTTCTGTCCAACGCAAAGTCTGCCAATCTCTGGAAAAAATCGGTGTCCTCGAGCAAACCGACAACGGTGGTCGGAGGATTAGCCAAGATGGCCAACGCGACTTGGACCGAATCGCGACTGCTGTTGTTGAAGCCGAAAAGGAAGAAGAGGAGGACGAAGAGGAAGAGGGCGAGGAGGAAGACGAAGAATAAATGGACATCCGCCCGCATATCCCGCTTCTCCGCATGCTCTTTCCATGATTATTGATTTATGATGATATGGTACGATGCATGCACATTTCCAAAATACACCATTTCACTCCCCCTCTTTCCGACACCTTGACCATATAACTAGTACCAGCTGATTCCTCGCGATCAAGGCAACTATTCTGCCATTCCGTGTTCAAGCTCCTGGAAGTTCGCCTTGATCAGTCTCTTGCTCCAAACATGTCGTTCACGGCCAGGAACACGATAATTGGGACGTATCTCAGGAAGCGGCTGCCTATGGAACCAAAGTTTCGAAATTCGCATTCGGATATGCTCTCAACGTATTTGAGATCAATTCACTGGCTTGGTAAGGGCAAGGGAATCGCAAGAGACCCAGCTTGAAATGTATCTCGTGAATGGTGCTATGTTGAGGACGACGGCGTAATTGGGTTAGAGTGGGTGAGAACTAACGACGAATGGGCAATATCGGTGGCGGGCTTAGACGGAAATCTCTCGTTTTGTGACACGGCCTCGACCTTTCGCGCAACTGGGTGATAGTCGTGCTCGAAGTACAGATCTCCCGCGTTCAGCTACGCCGTTCCGCGGATATGATCTTATCTTAGACTACGTTTCGTCGTACCTCGTCCGATCACATGGAACGTGAAGGAGAAATTTCAACGATACGTGCCCCCGATTATCCCGAGTGTCCAAGCACAACTGAATAGGACGACTGGGGTGTGGTCGAACGAAGGCATCAACGGCAAACTTGTCGGCATCAAAGCAGATCGTTTTTTGACGGTCGGAATCAGCCACTCCGAAATTGCCGTGTGTGTTACGTAAGCCACTCGGGAAAATCCCATAAAGGCCTAAGTTGCCCCTTTCCGATATCCAAATCATGGAGACCTCTCTAACTCACCTCCAGTCAGAGGTTGCTAGACTGAGCAAAGAACTACAGTCTCTCACAGTCGAGAGCAAAGAGAATGAACAAATTACCATCTCAAGTTACCTGTTGACCAGGCTGGAGCAGCTTGGAGTCACGGTATCCGCCTTATTCACCGCTTCGCGAAACATTGACGTCTTTCCCTTGATAGTCTATATTTGGTGTACCTGGTGACTTCAACATGCGTACGTATAGTTCGTTTTCTCACATTAGAGGCGGCGCTCACACAGTTCAGCATTTCTGGTGTGCCTGCAGGGTGTAGTATGCTATGTCTGGTCCACTGACAAACTCATCAGGACTATATAGAAGACCATCCCAGGATTCAGTGGGTCGGGAACTGGTACATTGCCCTCATTCCCTGGAAGGCTCATTTTCTGATCGTTTTTGCAGCAATGAGCTCAATGCAGCATATGCCGCAGATGGGTATGCAAGAGTTAAACCACACAGCATAGGGGTAGTTGTTACAACGTACTTGGCGATCCTGATCATCATGAAAACGCTCTAATCCTTCGCATAAGGTTTGGTGTTGGAGAGCTCAGTGCCATAAATGGCATCGCGGGTGGTGAGGCGGCATACCCTCTTTTCACCGTGCACATACCTCACGTGTTATCCAGCATTTTCCGAGATGGTTCCGGTTCTACACATTGTAGGGGTGCCCAGCACCGCTCAACTCAAGACAAAGCCATTGCTTCATCACACTTTGGGAGATGGAAGGTACTGGAAAACGCAGCTAGGCAAAAGATATTGCTCATGGATTTGGATAGATTCGATGTTTACACCAAAGCCGCAGAGCAGGTAACCATCTCCCAGGCAATGTTGATGAACAAAGTACAAGCACCACCAGAAATCGATCGGATTCTCACTGAGTGTATTACTCGTGTGCGTTTCACAATCCATTAATTTTGACCTGGCATACTTACCTGTTTCCAGGCTCGACCGGTTTATCTCACATTTCCAAGCAATATGGTATCTGAAAAGGTTTCTGCCAAGCGACTGAAGATCCCGTTATCCCGCGCTCCTCCCCTGAATAACCCTGAAGTAGAAGGTTTCGTGTTGGATAAGATCGTCACAGCTATCGACGAAGCTGAAAGCAACATTGTCATCCTTGTCGATGCTTGCGTGTCCCGGCATGATGTGCAGGTTGAAGTGAAAGACTTGATCTCTGTGACCCGTTTTCCCGTATACTCTGCACCAATGGGTAAAACTGCGGTCAGTGAACAACACGATCGGTACGGTGGTGTATGTCTTCGTTTTATTTTGTAATCCCTTGTTCACCTTTTATCTCGAAGATATACATAGGTTCTATTAGTGATCCTGTGGTAAAGGAAAAGGTAGAAGGAGCCAAACTGATACTGTCCATTGGCGCACTCAAGTCCGATTTCAACACGGGGATGTTCACATATCGAGTTCCGACCAATCACACCATCGAGGTATGAATACCTTTTGTGCTCAAATTTGGCAAAATTCTGAGTCAATTTCAGTTGCACTCTGATCACACGCTTGTGTACCATGCGCACTTCCCAGGGATCGGGATGAAGCATCTGCTTCCTAAGCTCACTTCCCGTCTGAAGGATTGCCAGTGTCAGGCCAGCCAAGTTGCTGTTTCTCGGCCCAAGCTAGTAGTTCCTGAGGAACATAACGATGATATCACACAGTCATACTTCTGGCCTCGAATTGGAAACTTCTTTCGGGCGAATGATATTATTGTTGCGGAGACAGGTGCGCGGTTAGCCCGTGTCCATGACCTGGACCAATTGTAATGACAGGAACTTCGAGTTTTGGTATCTTGGATGTCCCATTCCCCGAAAGGTCCTTGTTTGTGAGTCAGATATTGTATGGCAGCATTGGGTGGACCGTCGGTAAGATACTAGAAGAACCGCGCGTCGGGAGCTGAGCTTGAAATCCCTTAGGTAGTACTCTAGGAGCGGCTCTTGCTGCCCGTGACGAAGGACTTGGTCGTGTGATCCTCTTCATCGGTGATGGTAGCATGTAGGTCCGATTATCGTTACGTCTGGTCGTATGCTAATCAATATTCAGGCAACTCACCGTCCAAGAGGTCTCCACCATGATCCACCATCGACTCACCCCAATCATCTTTTTAATCAACAATAGCGGTTACAATATTGAGAGACACTTGCACGGCATGAACAGGTTTGTAGCGGTTTTGGTGACGTAGCACCCAACTCTAACTTGCTGATAGGAAGTATAATGACATTGTTAACTGGTCAGTGACGATGTCATATCCCTTGTGGATAGGTTTTCGATGCTGATGCAACATAGGAAATGGACGTCGCTTCTCACGACCCTCGGGGACGTTGATGGCACGTTGACAATGTCTTATACTGTCCGAGACAAGGCTGGACTGGAAAAGTTGTTGGACTCTCCTCAAATTTTCAACGCAGAGAAAATGCAGCTGGTGGAAGTCATTATGGACAAGTATGACACCCCTCGTGCACTCAAGCTGGCTGCCGGGTTGTCGGCCGAGAATGCGGAGCAATCAGCAAAGTAAATGTGAATTGACTGTAGTGTACGAGTATCGATACGAGGTTGTGGGTCCATGAACTGTACTATTCACGTGACTGACGCGTGCCAAACGCGGTTATCTCAGTTGAACCTGGCGACTTTGAACCACCTGCTGCCTGACACGGACATTCCTTACGATCTTCCGTTTGAGGACCAGTACCATGAACTATGACGAGATACCTCGCCGTCTGGGTAATTACTGGCTGCACACCCGTTTAGGATCCGGTTACTCTGGTTAGCTGGTAGCTCTCTCTTCCTGGCATAATTGCTCACCCAAAGCAATGTAGGCTCTATCTTTAGCGCCTACCATGTGTTCAACGGAGAATGGGTTGCACTGAAGGTGCAAGACGTCAATCACGAGTGCCCCACAAATCGATATGAAGAACACTTCTATCCATTGCTACAAGGCGCAGAAGGCATGCCAAGTCTACTGGCATCGGGCGTGCAAGGGAAATGGCACTATCTTGTCATCACGCTGCTGGGATCAAGCTTAGATAGTATATACCGAAACAATGGCAAGAAGACGTTAGATTTGCGGAGCGTTTGCTCGATTGCCTACCAAGTGGTACCGTGACACCAGGTTGTCTTCTGGTTCAATTCGTTGATCGTGCTTCGTCGTAGACATCACGGCTCCGGACAATGCACCAACGGGAAGTTCTCCATCGCGACATCCAGCTTGGAAATTGTGCACTTGGTCATGCACCCAACGATACCCTGATCTACATGATCGACTTCGGATTCTCCAAGCGCTACATTGATCCCCTCACTCGTCGTCACATTCCTGATTCCAAGAACAAGAGGGATTTTCTTGGGAATTACTGGTTCACATCAGTCGGCGTCCACTGTAAGGGCAAGGGTCAGTATCCCAGGCTCTTCTACTGGTCGATACGTCCCCATGAATTATACTGCAGTTCCGTCTCGTCGGGACGACCTCGAAGCTGTTGCATTAATGCTCATCCATCTTCTCACCCCCGGTGGACTTTCGTGGACTCGCAATGGCGTACCTAAGACAGACGAGCAGCACATGCGTATAAAACGCGCCAAACAATCTGCGCGGCCAGAGGACCTTTGTCGCGGGATGCCCTCCGAGTTTGAAGAGTTTCTCAGGTATTGTCGACGGTTGAAATTCGCAGAGAGACCTGATTATGAACACTGGATGGGCGAGTTCCAAGCGCTCGCCCATGAAAATGGGTTTACCGACATTCACAAGTTCATCTGGCCACCGCCCCAACAGGTATAGTTCATTACTTGATGTGATCCCATTTCAGATGAGAAAATACCAATCCCAGGTTAAAGCCGTCGCACGAACGGCTCCCAAACGTCATGTATGCACCGGCTCAGAAATAGAAAACGTACTCCAGGATCTCGCCAAGTTGCAGCTTAATCAGCGGCCGGTGCTCGCTGACCAGACAAACGTGCCAGTACCGAATGCACAGATACCCAAGCCTAATGATACGAAAGAGAAGAGCGACGTCATTGATCTCGCTGATGATTCCACTGGAGGGCGCCGGACTCCAGAACAACCTAAAGACCTGCCACCTCGTACACCTGTGCGCATCAAGAAATCTGAGCGACTCTGGCAGCTACGTGTCGCAATGTCGAAATCTGCAGATAACGTTGCTGTGTCAAAGAATGTGGCAGATTTCGTCACGGTGCTCAAAGAGACCGGAACGTCTAGGACACTCACTATAGATGGCTTCTGCTTCCTGGACGCCTTGTACAAGCAACTCGGTGACCCGACAGCGTTCGTGCAACCCATGCGGACATCGCGAACTAGAAGTGCGGTCAACTTATCCCAGGATGCGGAACCACAGCCTACCTATGTTAAACTGGACCTAGTTGCGAGGTTGAAGGACGAGGTAGCGAGGGCACCGGACAACAAAGCACTCGCTCAGATGGTGGCAGACTTTGGAGCCGTGACGAACAGAAGCAGTAGCCGTACGATTACCAAGGACGGGTTTGCTTTTCTTGAGGGTCTAGCTGCACGATTACGAGCTCTGAGCTAACTAAGACTTTTCCTCTTGCGGTATTTGGTACATTCTCTTTTTGGAGATTATTACGTTGTTACGTGATCGGCCCACCCAAATATATATAATATTGTGTTGTGGTCAAAACTTTCGGGTTCAGGCACGTGGTTGATTGTGGCGCAGTAGCAATATGTACTTATACAGTATAAAATGACAGTTCCGAACAAAATTTTAATCTTTTCCGTGTAAAAAGAATATTGCTGGGCGCTAGAATGGTCGTAATGGGTGACCAAATAAGTACATCCGGTAACCGATTTTTTCCCCATAAATTGGCCTGGAACTCCAGACTATCAACTCGCCTCCTTCCTAGCTCCCCTTCCCTCCCCCGGTCTGTGGCGACACTGTTCAGCAAGGTGCTGGGATAAACCAAGGGTTTTTTTTTTACGTCGTCCACGATGATCATGAATGTTAAATCAAAGGATGGAGTGACGACCGTTCAGCAAAACGAGGTGCTCATTCCAGACCTCACAATCAAAGACTTGTTGAGTTCTATTCCGTGAGTTGACCGCTCCTTCCTAGTCTCACAACGACTGAATGGCCTCATTGCAACGCATAGCGCGCACTGCTTCAAGCGTTCCGCAATTCGTTCGTCACTCTATGTGTATGGCGTTTGCTTTTCTTTGTACTCCCTTGCTGACGCGTGATTTTGTGGCAGCGCATGGGATTGTATCGCCATTGGTGGCATTTACAAGACTGCTACATTCCTTGACACTCTCATCACCCCGGGGGTCGTCAGCCTGCCCCATCCTATCCTTTACCCCGTAGCGCGGTTCTCACTGTGGTCCTTGTACGGTTTCTGGGCCGGTCTTTTTGCAACCGGTCTTTGGGTCGTTGCACACGAATGTGGTCATCAAGCGTTCTCCGAGTCAAAGTCTATCAACCATACCGTGGGCTGGGTACTTCACTCTGCGTATGGAATTTTTTCCATTTTGCAGTATCACGCGGTTGAGGCGTTTATTTGAATTTGAAATTCCAGATTAGGTGTTCCTTACCATTCTTGGAGAATAACCCATGCCAAGCACCATGCCTCGACTGGCCATATGACACAAGACCAAGTGTTCGTTCCCAAGACTCGCTCCGATCTCCAGTTGCCTCCCTTTGATCCTACGAATGGGGATATTTTTGGTTCTAGCATAAGTGACAAGGTAAAAGGGGAACTTTGGGATGCTCTTGGCGAGTCTCCGATTGGGACTACTCTTGGTGCTGCCGCTTGTCTCGTGAGTACTGAGTTCGAGCTCTTTCATATGTACTCATACTTGTCAGGTTGTGGGATGGCCAGCATACCTCATCCGCAATGTTTCTGGTCAAAGACGATACCCCAAAGGCACCAACCGTCAGTGGATACTTGTTCATTCGATTCTTTTATTGAGTTTGTTCAGATTTCAATCCGAGCGCTGTCATGTTCGCTCCTCACCAATATGGCTCAGTCCTCATTTCGACTCTTGGAATTTTTTTGTGGTTGGCTGGAATCGCTGGCTCGATCTATAACTTTGGTTTTTGGAATGTCTTCCGTCTTTATCTCGTCCCCTACTTGTGGTGAGTCTAGGTGTTCAGAGTAGTCTTTTATTTACTGATTCATTCCCCAAGGGTCAACCACTGGCTTGTGTTAATCACGTTCTTGCAACACACCGATCCCGTTCTCCCTCACTACCGTGGGTCGGAGTTTACGTTCACCCGTGGAGCACTGGCGACGCTCGACCGGAGCGTTTTGGGTGACTGTGGCAAGATCATGGGTTGGATTGGGGGTCACGTGACACATGGTATCGCCGAGACTCATGTCTTGCACCATGTTTGCAGCAAGATCCCGCATTACAATGCGTAAGGAACATGCTGTTGTCTGAATTTATGCCCTTGACTTCTTCGTCCAGATGGGAAGCTTCCGATGCTCTGCGCCAGCGTCTGAAACAAGCAGGTATTGTTCTCGACGGAGCACCATGTGGATGGAGAGAACTATACCGGGTATTCAAAGAATGCAAGGTATTATCAGAGGTTTGGTCTCGCTTCCGATTTGCTGATCAAACCTGTAGTTCGTTGAGGATGAAGGGAACATTGTTTTCTACAAGAATGCCATTGGCCTGGCTGCCAGTAGGCCGAAGATTACGGACGAAACTGCTAGCGACTCTGGTGTGGAAGTCGACAGACTTTAGATGAGAAGCGTTCAATAAGAAGCTTCCGATATAGCGCACAATCTTGACGGTAGTATAGATGTCAAGATTTTTAAGCCCTTTTTGGAGGTATATCACGAATTGACAAATCTTCATGATTGCTAGTACTATAACAGTTTGACCTGTCCACTATCCTTGGTATCAAGAAAGGGGGGGATGAGCCCAAATTTATGGAAGCCTGGAAAATGGTGCTTGTTCAGCACAAGGTCATTTATTCTTTGCACTTTGGCATAGGATTATGGGAATCAAATCACCATCCTTTGACCAGGTTTTGTAAGTCCCCCTGGGTACTATATTGGCTGAATACTGCAGTACATAGTTTTGGTCCATTTATTATGATTATATGAACAATTGTCAAGAGGATGAGGGCCTGTCTGTTACATGTAGCATAGCAAAGTGAGGATAAAGGTTGTAATGGCAAGATTGCAGCAAGGTATAAGTACTCAGAGACTACTGTACTCTGGAGTACATAAGCAGTAGAATGTGAAGGAACATCACAGAACTACCATGGACTATAAGGCAATTGCAGAACATGTAATATGGGTGGGGAAATGTTAAGACTGGGTCCTCTGAGGGTGAGGGTCTGGAGTTAGGTTGGAGTAGAGGTACTGAGTAGGTATAGAATTGGTTGAAGGGGGCAAGGACTTTTAATGCAGGACTTGTGTGTCACATCCTTGTATTCATGGTCCTTGAGGGTTGGAGGGTCAGAAGAGAGTCTGAGGATTCAAGTACAAGAGAAAGAGAGAAGAGATTTAAAGGAGACTATGTTGATATTTGAACTGGAGTGCTACATTGTAATTACAGGAGTTTATATACAATAGAGTAGCATTGGATTCATAAAACAGAATGGAGTATAGCTAGAGGAATGCAAATTAGTAATATGAAACAAGGGATTATAAATTGCTGAGTAAGATGAGAGGAAAAATACTAGAATACTGGAGCTGTGCTATGCATGTTACAGTTGTCCTATTGTGTGTGTCTGTTTTCCTTTTCTCTTTCACTTACAATGACCCCAACCCCTGTTGGGAACATTACATATTTGTCATATCACTGACCTGGTGTAGGGATCCAGGGCTCCCTACATATGAAATTGTATGTTCCCCCAAGTCCTAGGATTACTTACAGCTGCCTGTCTCCACTTCCTAATCATCTGGTCTGCCTGGAACCTACTATCCGGTCATAGGATACTTTGTGGCCATCTGGAATGTCTGCCTCTGTCCATCCATGTCCTTTGTCCTCTGTTCATGCATCTAGGCTTGCTGGTGAGTGCTTCCCTACTATCTTTTTCTTAGCTTTCATTATACCATGTTCACACTGCTACTCAAAATGGGCTTACTTCCTTTATGACTACTATACTCCCTCTTATCCTTGATGTTTCCTTGGTTGCTACAGACTCCATTAGCATGTGATACTTACTTAGAGTCTTGGGTATGCCTGGACTATAAAATGGTATCTTATGCATTTTGAAATCATCTTTTATTCACCCTTTTATGACAGTCCTAAGCTTTCTGGACCATTCTCTCTCCATCTAGCTCGTAGGCAAGAGATCCTACCAACATTGTTGACTTCACATACAACTATCTGCCATAGTACTGGCTAGACCCCTGTTGAAGGGTCCTACACTAGCCTTTAAAGCTTGAGGAGTGCATGGATAGCAGATACAAGCTCATCTGGTTGGGGAACAACACCTAAGCACCATCCTTTTACTTTTGTTCTCTTCTGCTATCCTTGGGATGAACCTTTCATACCCTTCTGCCTTAATCCTTGCTACTGACTGGGTCAGACTATTCTTCTTATTCATTCACAGGACCTAGGTGTTTTCTACAACTGGAGCCCACCACAAGGGTTTCAGAAGAGCCATCAAGAAGGACCCTTAGGTCTACTATTCACTGACTTGACCTTAAGTGTGAAAAGCACAAGCTAGAGGAAATTCTCTTCCAGCTTTGCAACTTCAACATATCTAAAGACTTTGACTTTTTCCAACTAGTGCAACTGGACCCTGTTACACTTGACCCAGGTAGGGGTGAGTGTGGACTTGGGTGGTGAGGACAATAGCCAGAAGTGTAGGCTTGACTGGACATGGAGTGGTTCTAGAGGCATAGGCCTGACTAGGATCGAGGTAGGAATTGTAGACATCAAGGAGATGGAAAGCTGAGGAGAATGGCTAGGCAAATGATGAGACAGACTTGTTGCAGGCAATCAGCTTGGTGTATTCCCAAGTAGAAATAGCTTAGAGACTACATATGCGTGCAACCAGTATTTGAGTAGAAGGTGAATGCGCATGGACCAAGAATGTAAAAGGAAACTATCGTTGAGATAGAAAAAGAATGTTGTAGAACAACATCAAAGAAGTATGACTAATCATGAGGAAGAAATGCCATAGAATGGGTGGAAACGATGACTAGGAAGTGGTGAGTAATATTGGCTGGTGTGTAGGAAGTTAGTCATCATAGAAGAAGAGAGATAGTGTCCATGAGAAAAAGGACAAAGAAAGGGGTGAATCGTAACATTACCCCCCTGTTATGTCTGAAGTAGCCACAAGGACTACTAAAAGTCATCTAGGTCATGTCCTCTGGGGGATCCGCACATGTTTGTGTGTGCTTCTGCGTCGTGAAAGTTGTGGTAGTTGCCATAGTCTGAGATGGGATCTGCTGTGTCATCCTTGAGGTCTTCCGTGGGTTGGGGAGTGAAAGGAGGGGTGGGAGGTCACTGACCTAACAGCCTACAGGTTTCAGTGAAGGTCAATTCTCTATCTGGGAGGAAAGTGAAGGGGGTGATGGTGGCTCTGGTGTCTGATGGTTCTGGATGAACAGGGAGGGTAGAACCTAGGGATGTGTGGTGGGAACAGTGGTTGGAGGAGGATGAGGATGAGAAATGGGAGGTGTGGTGGTTTTGGCGGCAATAGAGGGGACAGTGACTTTGAGGATGGCCTGGGGCCCAGGTGATGCAGTGGGGGCACTGGTAGAGTTGGCAGTCCTTCTATTGGTGGCCTAAGCAATGACATACAAAGCAGGTGTCTTCGAAGTGGGTGTGGGAGTGAGGGAGAATAGGGTCAACCTGGATGTGCATGAGTTTGGGGAGTTTCAGATTGGGGTGGGGGCGGGGGTCTGTAGCCTGACAGGCAGCTAGTTCAGCCTTGGTAAGAGGTCCGGAAGATGCAGAGGGGGTGGTGGGATATGGGGTGTGAGGGTGTGGTGGGTATACAGGAAGGGGGAGGCCAGGCAGTGGGGGTAGGATAACGGTGGTAGAGGAGTGGGCCTGGAGTACTTGGTCAATGTCCCTGAGGAGGTTGATCATGGAGAGTTGGTTCATTGCGGCTATGATATGGTTTTTGAGTTGCACCAGATTGGTATGGGCAATGGTCACAGCAAGTGCCATGTCTGGAGTGGGGGATTCTTCACTTAAGGAAAGGGCATACTCAAGGAATGTTCCAAGTACCAGGGTATGGCTGTATGCACAGACCAGCCAGTCAAGGGGGGAGTTGGTGTCGAGGACTCAGTCAAGGTGGAGGGCGTAACCAGGGTCGGAGATTATGAGGAAGAGGAGGGTATTATTGTCCTCCAATATGTCAGCCAGGCGACAGCTGAAGATGGGGATGGTGATGTTGGTGATATTGGTGGCGGAAGAGTAGGCAGGTGGGGCAGACATGTTAGTGATGGGTGGTTTATCTGCATTTGGGAGGGAAGGCGGAGTGGTGGGATCTTTTATAGGCTGTGAGGATTTCAAGGGCCGATTGTAGTTCTGTTTTGGGGAGCCAGGAGTCTTCTTCTGTGGAGTATCCTTTCCAACGGATCAGATAGTGGTGTGCTGACGGGTGGCCGTGATGTCGTATGATGTGTTCTATTTCGAAGTGTTCCTCACCTTCTATTAATTTTGGAGGTGGCTGAGGGAAGTTCCTGCTGTGTACATTGTTTTTGTGATAGAGTGATAACAAGGAAGTGTGGAACACATTGTGGATCTTCCATGTTTGTGGGAGTCAGAGTTGGTAAGTGATAGGAGATAGGACAGTGGTGATAGTAAAGGGGCCTTCATGCCTGGGAGTGAATTTGGGGTTCACAATGGACCATTTGAGGTTTCTGGCCTCAAGCCAGACTTTGTCGCCTTTGGTGAAAGGGGTAAAGCTGTGGAAATTCCGAGCTTTCATGGTTTGACAAGCCAGCTCGTGGGCTGCCAACACTTCATTGCATGCAGCGGTGAGTGTGTGAAGGCGGTCTTTGACTGCTGAAAGGTTGGTTTCCACAATGATCGTGGGTAGGGAACAGGGTTTGTATTCCATCATGAGATAGAACGGGGAGTTGCTGGTTACGGAGTGAGGGTGGTGATTATGGGTAAATTTGGAAAGGGGAATGAATTGCACCCATGAGGAGGGGTTGGCATCACAGAAGATCTGAAGGTAGGTTTCGATTTCCTGGTTTATGTGTTTGGTTTCACCATCAGTTTGAGGGTGGTAGGTAGTGGAGAGGGCAAGTTTGTAGCCCAGTATCCTGCTGAGCTCTTTGGCAAAGGTGGAGGCAAACTGGGGGCCTTGGTTGGAGATGATTTTGTCATATAAGCCAAAGCAGGAGTAGATCTTGGCTAGGAAAAGAGTGGCAACACCTGAAGCATCGATGGTTTTTTTTGTTGGGCATAGAATTACCCCCTTAGTAAGCCCATGGTCGACCATGACCAAAAGGGTATCAAAGCTGTCAGAGAGGGGGAGGTCCGTGATAAGATTGCAAGAGATCTGTTGGAAGGGGCAGATAGCAAAGGAAGAGATAGGGGATAGTGGGGGGTGTGTTGGGTGTGTGTTGGTTTTGTTTTGCTGGCAGGTGGCACAGCCTTCTACATATTTGTGGACGAAAGTGGTGAGTTCTGGCCACCAAAATTCACTGGTGATGAGCTGCTGGGTTTTGAGGTATCTGGGGTGACCGGTGGTAGTATGGTTGTGATGCCATTGAATGACAGAGCGACAGAGGTTGGAGGAGTCTGGGATATAGACACGTCCTTGGTACATCAGGATACCAGCATCGAATTGCCAGTTTGAGAGGCAAGAATGGAATTTAGTGGGGACTTCACTGGGGAGGGAGTGAAGAGACTGGAGGATAAGGGGGTTGGATTTGGAGGATTGAGCGATTGTAGCGACCAGCTTAGTGTTGATGAGGTTGACAAAGAGTTCAGGGGGTAGAAGAGTAATGTCTTTGTTGTTAGTGTCAGTGGTTGGGAAATGATCAGGGTGGTGGGAGAGGGCATCAGGTGCACCTAGTTGAGAATTAGGGATGTGGGTGAATTTAAGGTCAAATTCAGAGAGGTCAAGGAGCCATCGTGCTTGGCAATGGTTAAGTTTCTGGGGTTGGTAGAAGTAGGTGAGGTTCTGGTGGTCAGTGAAGATTTGAACCGGAGTGACAGCACCGAGGAGGTAGTGGTGCCAGGAAGCAAGGGCTTGCATGACAGCAAGGAGTTCTCTGTCGTAAATGTTATAGTTGTGTTCAGCAGATCCAAACATTTGGGAGATGTATGTGCAGGGGTGCCATTTGCCATTAGAGTTGTGTTGTAAGAGTATGCCTCCCAAGGTGTGTTTAGAGGCATCAGTGGTGATAGTGAAGGGTTGGGAGAGGTCAGGTATTTTAAGGACAGGTTCAGAGGTGAAACATTGTTTGAGTTGGTCAAATGTGTCTTGGCAGGGAGTAGACCAGGCCCAAGGCTGGTTTTTCTTGGTGAGATTGAGGAGAGGGTGGGTGATGTCAGAGTAGTGGGGAACAAAACATCGGTAGAAGTTTGCAAATTCTAGGAAAGAGTGAACATTTTTAACACAGGTGGGGATAGGCCACTCTGTGATGCCAGCGAGCTTGACTGGGTCCATGGTGATTTTGCCAGGTTTGATAATCATGCCAAGGTATTCGACTTCCTTGGCTAAGAAGGTGCACTTCTCCAGCTTGAGGCAAAGTTGGAGCTCATTCATCCATTGAAGGACCTTCTT
>JBBPTZ010000448.1:6183-21850 GCA_038094315.1 Phylloporus cf. tubipes | reverse complement strand
TGCAAATGTTACATTGAACATAGAGACAAGTAGATTGAGCATGGCCAAAAGTGGATATATGACAGTGAGGACAGGTATAATAAACACAGTCCTCACAATAGTGACCAAGAATGTGACACCAAAAGCACTCAGTGAGTGCAGTAGCAGGGTAGTGAGAGATAGACAGCAGTACAATTCAGGATGGGACAGAGAAGATATTTCCAGCCAGAGTGTTAGCTGTTCAAATATGGATGAGGCAAATGTTTTTTTCATTATGGATTACCATCAGATTCAGGTCAACAGCAGTAGGTGTCTTGGAGGAGGTGGGAGAGGACATGAAGGCCAATAGAGGAATAAGAGCGGCATAGAATAAGGTCTCAGAGATGGAGAGAAAGTAGTTTGGATATAGTGGTTGTGTTCAGTCCTGAATATAGAAAGGAAGATATGATGGAAAGTGGTGTAAATGGAATATATGGGAATCTGTTCTACAAATATGATGAAGCTGTGTAAGTGCAAGAGGGTGAGGATGTGTATGAGGGTTCTATTAATTAGAAAGCACATGGAGGCTCCAAATTGGGCTGGGAGGTCACTGGGCATAGCTTGTCTGTGATAAATCTGCATGATAGAAATGTCTAAGAAGAGGTAGACAAGTTCTTGTGAGACTTTGTCTTGTTCAAAGAGAGGGAGACACTCTATAATATGAGGGAGGGACTCATTCATGATGACTATGATATATAAAAGATATACAAAGCAGATTGGCAAGTGTGTTGGGTACATGGAGCATAGGTGAATAGGAGAGGACAGACTAGAAGCATCACTAGAAGAGGAGAAAGATGAAGAGGACATAGTAGGAGTGCATATGATAAGGGAATTATAGAGGGGGGGTGGTTCTAGATAAAATTTCAAGATCATTTATATGCTTGAAGGATATTAGAGGATATGGTAGAGATTGGACTCAGGTTCCCAAGTGTTCTCTGACAATGAATAGTCTTTCCATGTGGTCAGGTACATGTAGTGTCGCCCCAATGAGATACAATTTTTTCTATTTTATACTCTTCTTCTGATCTGATAAGATCCAGTGGTGGACAGGTGAAGTTGGGACCAAAGGTGGAAGTTTTGCAATAGGGCAATAATAAGGATGCATGGAAGACATTATGGATTTTCCAGATAGGGAGAAGGTGAAGGCAGTAGACTAGTGGTGATAAAATTTGTGTAATTTCAAGCAGGCCTAGGTACTTGGATGCAAGCTTTTTGGATGAATATGAGATGTGGAGATTGGAGGCTTCTAGCCAAATCCTTTCTCCAATCTTTCAGGGGCTGAAATGTCTAATGGAGCATTCTATCATAATCTGACAGGCCAAGTCATAAGCAGCAAGGGTTTCATCATGGGCCTTATCAAGGAGGGACAACTGTTTCTCTAGTACAGGGAGAAACATCTTTCTAAGCAGGAGATATGATTATGGTTCATAGCTGAGAAGTAAAGTGAAGGGGGATACCTTGGTTAAGCTGTGGGGCATGGAGTTATGGTGGAATTCTGTGGTGGTGAGAAAATCTGGCCAGGATGTGAAGTTATTGCTGCAGAAAATCCATAGATAGGTCTCAATCTCCTGATTGGTCTGTTCAGTCTGCCCATCTGATTGGGGGTAATAGACAGTGAAAAGGTGGACATCATAATGGAGGAGGTGGGTAAGTTCTTTGGTGAAGGCAGAGATGAACTGTGGGCCATGATCTGAGATAATGAAGTTGTGGAGGCTGAATCTTTTAATTATATGTTGGAAAAAAATGATGCTATCCCTTGGGCATCAACAGTCTTGGAACAAGGGCATAGAATTACTTCCTTTGTAAGGCTATGGTTAACCATGACCAGCAAGGAATATGTCCTGTGGCAGATGGGAGATTGGTGATTAAATCCATAGACAACTGTTTAAACAGTAGGGCAGAGGTGGAAATGATAGGTGACAATGGAAAAACTGTAGGGTAGGTATTAACCTTAGACAATTGACAGACTGTGTATTTGGCAATAAAGAAATTGATGAAAGTGGCCAAGCCAGGCCACCAATAATCATGTTCAATAAGAGACTTGGTGTGAAAGCATTTGGTGTGTTTGGAGAAGGGGGACTTGTGGATAGTGTGGAGGAGGGTAGGGTAGTTGGTAGGAGAAACATACATTTGACCCTTATAGTACAGGTGGCTGTTATTGAACAACCAGTCTTTCAATGCAAAGCAGGGGAATAACAGAGAGCTCTCTTGGACATTATAGATGGCACAGAAGACAAGGGGATCTGAAGCAAAGGATGATTGAATATGGCAGGCAAGGGTGAGGTTTAAGGCATTAATAACAATGGGATCCAGTACAATGAAAGTGTCAGTGTTATCAAAGGAGGTATTGACAAGGTCTTTGTGTGAAAGGGTGTCAGTAGGGTCCATCTTGATATCAGACATAACCCACCATATGATGTTAAAGTCCTGTAAAAAGAGAGACCAGCAGGCCTGACAATAGGAGAGTTTGTAGGGATATTTGATGTAGGATAGATTTTTGTGGTCTATGATAATGGTGACTGGATGGGCTGTTGTCACAAACTAGTTTTCCACTGTCTTTAACTCTAGAAAGAGGGCATGTCCATTAGATGTCTGATGCTAGAAGATCTGGAGATCTGGGAGAACTGCAGGAATTTGGTCTAGAGATATCTTGGAGTACACAAGGGATATACTAGAAGGTCAGGGTTAGAGTTAGCATGGGACAGGGTTAGAGAGGAAAGAATTCATGTACTGTCATATCCTAATTTCAGAGCAGAGGTGTGGAGGTGGATCATAGGGGGTGTGAGGATGATCCATAAGAATAGGAGTGTAGTAAAGGAGTAAGGGGATGTGGACAGAATATATCAAGTAGAAAGTCAGGGGTCAGACATGAAAAGATAGAGGTAGTGTTATAGTTGATATTTGAACTAAGGAGTTTACAGAATGAAATACATAGTTTATATACTTCCAAAGTTTCACTGGATTTGTAAGTCAGGGCAGAGTATAACTGGAGTATTAGAAATAATTAGTAAATGGAATGGAGGGAATTAGAACATAAGTAAGATGAAAAGTAATATACCAGAAGCCAGAGCTGTGCAAGCACAGGCTTATTGGAGGAAAATGGAAAGTGAAGCTAGTATGAAAGGGGTTAATGTAGAAATGAAATGGAGAACAAGAAGAGACAAAAGGAGGTATGAAAAGATCTAAGGGCTATGTGATAAGGGGATGAGGGAAAACATCCAAAGTTGATGTGGAGTTGATCCCAGAAGTCCAGAGTTGAACTTGCTGGAATGGGATATAACAGCCATTTTTTAAAAGTGTTGCCACTATTCCATAAGGGTGAAGATAACAGCTAAAAGTTCCCAGTTGTAAATATCATAGTTGCACTCCACAAAGCTGAAGGTGTGGGAGAAGTATGCACAAGAATGGGGGTCACCATTGACATTGGCCTACTTGAGGACAGTGCAAGCTGCAATGAGGGAGGTATTAGATATAATGGAAAAGAGTTTGGTGACATTAGGAATAAGGAGGATGGGAGTGGAAGAGAATATAGTTTTTAGGCATTCAAAGGCATGCTGTTGGAGGCTGGTCCAGGCCCATGGTTCATTCTTTCAAGTGAGGAGATTTAGAGGAGTGACAATATTGGTAAAATTAAAGATGAACTTCTGATAGAAGTTTGCAAAGTCCATGAAAGAGCAAATGCCCTTGATAATGGAGGGAGGCTTCCAATCCTGAATAGCTTTCAGCTTGGTGAGGTCCATCTCAATTTTCCCTTGTCCAATAACTAGGTCAAGATATTCCATATATAAAATATCAAAGGAACATTTTGAAAGTTTTAATGAGAGGCCATGTTCTCAAAGGTACTAAAGGACATGGCAAGTACATTCATGGTGGAGAGTGACATTATTTTTGGTACAAAGAAAAACAAAGATGCTTGGAATGACTTCGACAGGATGATTTATCCAGTTTTCAAGTATTTTTCCATAAAAGCCTTACAGGCATCATGGTTGGTGAGGTTAAGTGGGTAAACCTTGGCAATTTTAGGGACAAAAGATGGCTTTAGTTCAATGGCATGGTTGTATAAGCAATGTGGGGGGAGTTTCTCATATGTCTTCTCAAAGAAGATGTTAGCAAAGTTCTTGCACCAGTCTGGAATCTTTTGCTTCTTTAAAGCATTTTCCTAGGCAAGCTGGATAAAGATGGTGATTTTGTTGACATCAACTAAGAGGAAGTAGTGTTGGTCATAGAGTTCTGAGATTTCTTGGTCAACATCTAATTATTTTATATTCATTTTTGACCCCATATGATCTTTTTTTGATGTCTTCAGAGTACATCTTGACTGCTTTGGCACACTCCTGCATGAAATCACTGTTCAAAACATAGATGTCCTTGTCCATCATGAAGGTGGGCAGGTTGTTGTTGGGTTGCACCACCTTGTAGCTGAGATTATAAGTACTACAAAATGCTACATGTGTCTGCCTTGCCCTTTTCTGAGACATTTCCACTTGAATGCCTCCATATCATCCCAGGATGCAGGTATTGTTATGACAGACCCAGGTAGGGACTATTGTAGTCTTGTGGGACCTAAACCATGAGGAACAAGGGTGAAGGGATCCTAGGGAATTCCTAGTGGAGACATTTGTTGCAATGTGCAAGGAAATGTAGAGACCTTGAGGCTACCAAGAAACAGGGGACAAAGTGGTGTTACATAACTACAACGATCAAAGCAACACAGAGGCCAATCAGAAGAAGGCCTAAGACTTAGAGAGGACAAGGCCTTAGCTCAGCTAAGGGGCAAGGACAAGGGGATGCTTGGATTCAGGTGAAAGTACAAGAAAGACAAGTGTGAGAAACTAAAGTACATGGAAGGCAGATTTATATACTGTGTGGAAATAAAAATTAAGTAAGCAGGAAAGGAAGGCCATGGAACATTATAGAACATTTATAACAAAGTATCATTGGTAAGAGATAAGAGGAGTGAATAGAAGGAAGCCAGTTACTATGCAAGTGGCTATTAGATGATAAGGGAAATGGGTATAGGAGTAGCCAGCTGAAGGAGATGAGCATCCAATGCATTGCTGGGATAGACTAAGTAGTACATGGAAGGCAAGCATAAAGGGAAAAGAATGAATTGTAACAGATATGGTGTGCATTTCCTCTCAAGAATTCACCAGCACTGAAAGAGACTTCCAATACTTCCAGTCTCCACAAATCCACCAGTTTCTGCTTGCAATTAGGATGGATTCTGATGCTGAGGTCCATAAATAGTTCTCTGTTGTTTCTATTCACCACATATGTCCAATCTAATACTGGAATGCTGTCACATAAAACTTTGATCAAGAATATGTCCTCTCACAAGATAGAAGACTTAGCCCATAGCTTGATTCCCTTGCAATCTAGAATAAAGAAAAGGGAGCTATAGTTAGCATACTGAGATGGATCTTCTTGAATAATCTTCTTCATGATACACTGAATCTCTCTCAGTAACTCCATGATGAATGGTACTGCCTTTGGATGTCCAGCTCTTTTACTGTTCCCCTTGCATGTCTTGAATTGTACCTTATCCAAGATAAGAAACATATATGGAGCACTGCCAATGTTGGCATGCTGGCATATAGCTGGAAGAAGAATATGTTCTCAAAAAAAGTTCAGGACCTCCTTCAGTATACAATTTGCATGCCAGTGGGTCATTTTGTCCTTGTGTATTATTCTAGGAAAGCAAATATACACATACATCAAGCTGGAGATATTGCCAAGTGTACTGAAAATGGTGTATGGGATGCCACACAGAGAAAATGACATGGTCAACCACTCTTTATGTTCTCTGATGTCATTTGCATCTTCTTGAGATTGGGGAATGAGGATGTCAACATACACATGGTTATTCTTGTGCATGAAGGCCTTGTCATCCAAGATAAGTCCAAGACAGAAAGTCAATGGTGTGTAGAAATAAAGAAAATAGGTTATTTAGATAAGACTATTGATGTTTATGATGACATCCAGGTCTTCCAGGGCCAAAGGTACATGATCCAGTTCCAGATCAAGACAAATATGTTGGCTGTTACTATGTTATTCAGATAGAAAGATTGTAATGAGGGCTTTGGAAGATGTTGTGCTTATCTTGTTCATTTGAGTGGTGCTTAAGATGACCACATCATTTACTTGAACCTGAGCATCATCAGAACAGGTGAATCCATGATGAAGTAAATATTTTCCTGAAAGTTTGTGGTAAGAAAATATAGACCCCCAGAAACAAAAGATCCATTACCAGTAACATGTTTATTGATCTAAAGAGATGGAACATAGTCTTCAGTGATGTCCATTGCAAGAATATGGTCCATGAGTTTGATAGGCAGATTCATATAGAACATCTGACTAAAAGAGAACAGCAAACGGTAGCCATAGTTCCTAAAGAAGGTCCGCAATTCAGGACAATAGTATGGTTTCTTCATTATCTCATAAGAATTGCAATTCCATTGAAGGCTTTCCAAAACTGGACCTTTTTCATAGTCATCATAAGACCTGCTATGTTGCTTCTACTGGTAACCATTATATTCTGGCAAGTATATTGCCAAAGTAGGACAAGAATAGCGAAACATGGGCCCCATGGACCAATCCTTCACATGCTTTCATTATCCCATGATTTCAAACACATTCACGTCTTCCTCAAATAACTCCTCTCTTCTTCTATGCACTATCCTGGATGGAAGATGATTTCTTGCTCTTGTTCTATTGATATAGGAATATCATCACAGCAAATGTTTGAGACACTGCAGATGATTTGTTTCCTGCAGATTTAGTTGCAAACTTACACATCAATTTGATTAGAATTCATGGCATTATATTGATGAAGGGTAGCAATGTGAATCCAATAAAAGAGCCCATTCCATCTGGACCAGTTATTGTGTTCATAGTAATAGTAAGGATTTGAAGCTGAAATACCTCCAGAAATACATCTTCCAAGAATGAATGCAAAGCTGGCTTGATAGTCAAAGACCATTATGAAGAAGTGATTGGTGACCATGACCACAAAAGTGACAGATACAAACAGATTTGCAGGAATGAACCAGAACAAATGGTACTGTTGAAACAAATGTATCTCCCTCTTTTCAGAAAGGGAATGAACTTCAAATAAGATAGATGAAATGGCAAAAAAGAGATCCACATAATAAACATGTGTTCTTCCTGAAACAGAGTACCACAAGGATAGGAAATAAATGTTCAGTACACTAGCATCAATCCAAGTTTGATGTTTCAGTATATAGAGGTTTTGATATGCAATCACCCACACAGTGGGTATTGCCATGAAGCATGCTGAAGAAGACATGGTGATTGGGTGGGATAAGAAAGATCATCAAGGACTTACTGATTATATAATGTGTGATGAGTTTATTTGCAGCTTCATTTTCATTAGTGTTTGAGAATAAAGACAGAGGGTGAAAGAAAAAATTGTTTAGGTGAAAGGCTCCTCCATATAATCTGAAGTCATTTATTATTTTTACCAGTGACTTGCAGCTCAGACTGTTCATTGAGATTCAAATAATTTATCATATTCTTGCATTTCTAATATATGAAGACTAGTATCTCTTTGTCAAAGTCTTTATTGCTGGACTCCCTAGGGTTGCCTCCCTAACCTTGGGTCCCCTGCCTGAACTGACTGGCATTTGAATAATCAATCATCTCCTTGCATCTTTGGAAAACCACCTGAAGGATATTATTGGTAAAATTATTATTATTATTATTATTATTATTATTATCTGATTCTTTGGAAACATTCTGGCCAGTATTTTATTAAGCATTTATAAAAGTATAAAAGATATAGACTTACATTTAAAATATCCTGACATTTATGATATAGAAAGCCCAGTTCTTCATTGTTGAAGAAGAACTCTATCTCTGTTTCTTCCATGTTTCTGTTCTTGAAAAGGATGTTTTGTGACAAATGTTTTGTGTAAGATGGTGGATAGTGATCACTATGGTTTACAGCAGCTCTCACCCAGGGTGACTTTTTTTAAGAGTGTGTATAAGGTGTCATGATGGTAAAAGCATTGAAACATGGAGAAATGAAAAATTTGAAGGAGTAAAAGTCCCAATGTGCAGGTGGCCTCAGGGTCCCAATTGTGATTTTGGTGAACTCAAACTCCAAAGGTAATTGGCTATGTTTTTCTTACTGGTCATTTAGTAAATGTTTTATAGCATAGAAATCCATGTTAAAAGCTCAAAGGCTCAGAAAGCCACTTGACCATTTACATAGCTCCCCCATTGGATGCTCTTTCTCACTCAGCCAATTATTATAATATCTAACAACCCTTACCTTCCAATAGCCATTTGACCAGTAATTGGCTTTCTTCTACTCGCTCTTGTTTATCTCTTATCATAGATGCTTTGTTATGAATGTTCTACAACATTCTACGATTTTCCTTTCCTGCTTATGTAATCTTCATTTCCACTTAGTATTTAAACCCACCTCTCATGTACTATAGCTTCTCACACTTGTCTTTCTTGTACATCTACCTGAATTCAAGCACCCCTTGTTCTCATTTTTTAGCTGTGCTAAGGCCTCATCTCCTTCAAGTTTTAGGCTCCTTTTTGATAGGCCTCTGTGTTGCTTTGACTGTTGTCATTGTGCAACACCCCTTTGTCCTGCAAACCCTTGGTGTCCCTGTGGGTTACCTAGTTGCTGTGCGTATTACAACCAGCTCCCTTGTCATTAGGAAAGCCCTAGGACCTTCACCCCTTGACCTTGTCCCCCTTGACCTTGTCCTTGATCTTCAGGTCCATTGAGACTATGATAGTACCTACCTAGCCCTATCGTAACAATTTGACCATCAGTTTGCAGGTGGTAAGTGGTAGAGAGCTTGGATTGAATACCTAGCCACTTACAAAGGTCTTTCATTACTTGAGATGCAAACTATGGTCCTTGATTGGACACAATACTTTCAGGTAAGCCATGATATTTCTATATATTTTGGAGATAGAGTTGAGTGGTGTCTAAGGCAATTATTGCCTTTTGGCATGGTATGAACTCAATTGCTTTGGAAAATCAGTTGACTACCACCAAGATGGAGTTATACCCATTGGAAATTGGCAGATCAGTTGTAAAATTGATTGATATGTCTGTCCAAGATCCCGTTGGTGTTTCTAATGGCAAGAGTTTCCCAGGGGGTGTGACATTCATGCCTTTGAAGCATATACATTGGTTGCATCTGGAAACATAATCTTTTACCATGGTTGGTAAGCCTGGCCATGTGTAACTTCAGGTTACCAAATCAAGGATCTTGTCTATTCCTGGATGTTTAGCTACAGTATGGATGAGTTATGATGAAGACATAAGATATTCATTCTGAGGTTGGTATCGTCAGGTACATATGTCCAATCTTCATCATATAGAACACTATCTCTTTTCTGGCAAATTCCATACTGTTGACACAGTTTAACTGCTTTTGATTCCTTGAGTTTGGCAGTGATAGAGCAGATCTGCTCAAGGATTTGGTCAGAATCAGTAGTTAGTTGGACACTCATGGTATGGATTTGATTAGGGAAGATTATGGTGACTCCTTTGTTGTTGTTGTCAATGCCAGCAGCATGGTCTTTTCAGCATTGGCTTTGGTCATTAAGGTTCCTACCTTGTATATCCATTTAAAATTGAAACAAGATAGGTACTGTGCCCATTAGGCTTGTCAGTGATTCAAGTCTTGATGTTTCATAAACCATTGCAAATTAGCATGGTCATTCCATATATCAAATTCATGCTGATGTCCTTCCAGGTAATAATGCCACTATTCTAAACTCCTGATGACACTAAGCATCTTTTTATTTGCTATGAGGTAGTTGTGCTTCTCAGGTGACATGGAATGTAAGGAGTACATAATTGGATGCCATTTGTCATCTATCTCAATGGAAAGAACTGTACCAGTTGCAAAGTCCAAGGCATCAGTTTCAAGGCAGAAGTATTTGTTTATATTGGGGAATGCCAAAATGGGAGTGGAGATGAAGTGTTTCAAAAGTGCTACCTTCCAAAGGGTGCAGAGACAACAGCCAAGGGAGCAGTGAGGGAGAAATACTCACTGATAGAGCTAAGATGTGTTCAAAGAACTTAGTGATCTTCTCAAGATATGAGAGTAGAAGAGATATGAACTCAATTGTATGAAAGGAAGACGATACATGGGCTCCTTATATACTAAGGGAATAGTGTTTGTATCTATATATCATTTGAGTTTAAATAATATGAGAGCTAAATGCCATTGGTGTCCTATCACATCACCAGTTCTTAGGCATAGCCTTGTATTTGAAATAAGTGAAGCACTAGCTCCACTGCTCCACAATATGAGTCATATAAACTCATATGGAATATTCTAGAAGTGTGACATCAGCATGATGACACATGAACATAATAAGAAAGAGTCTAGAACATTAGAGATAGCTAATGTTTAAAAAGGTTTATGAGATAATAACCAATAAATCATGTAAAGCAAAATCAGGAAATGCTAAGTATAAAATGTCAGATTTCCAACAAAGTGTGCCTTAAGGTTGTCAAAGGCCTGTTGTTGTGGTGTGTTCCATTTAAATGGAGTGTTTTTCTTAGTAAAATCATTAAGGGGTCATGCTATTTGGATATAGTCTTTGATAAACCAGTGGTAGAAGTTAGCAAGTCCAAGAAAGCTTCTGACTCCTTTTATGGTAGTAGGGGCCAGCCATTCCATAATGGCCTTGACCTTAGAGTCATTCATTTTAATTCCTTCAAAGGTGATGATCATTCCAAGGAATTCTACTTCCCTGGCATGAAAAGTGCATTTTTCTGGTTTTACAAAGAGATTGTTTTCTTCTAAGTGTCAGAGCACTTCCATCACAATGTGATTGTGCTCTTCCTGGTTATCCGTTTTGGTAAATATCATTAGATTACCAATATACATGACAACCACTTCATCCATATCAGCAAAGATCTCATTCATCATTGTTACGATTCGTCTCTATTTCTTTCTTCTCTCACGAACACTACTTCCTTTTCCTCTACGATGACCCCTTTCCACCCATCGGCCGATATCACTCATCACTTCGTAGTCATCGTTTCCCTCCCACCTATAGCATTTTCCCCTCTTGCTTAGTCACGGTTCTTCTACGTTGTTCTACAACGTTCTTTTCCTATCTTGACAATAGTTTCCTTTTCTATCCTTGGTCCGTGCGCATTCTACTTCCACTTATATACTGGTCGCACGCACATGTATCACTAAGCTATTTCTACTTGGGAATACACCAAGCTGATTGCCTACTACGAGTCCGTCTCGTTGTTCGCCTAGCCGACTTCCTCGACCACTTGTCTCAATCTCTTCATAGTCCTTCTAGTCAGGCCAACGCCTCTAGACATCTCCGCGTCTGGTCAAGCTTACGCTTCCATCGACGTCGACTCGTACCCAAGTCTACGCTCGCCTCTACCCGAGTCAAGCGTAACAGTAGGGGATGTGCAGTGCCCACAGACAGGCTGTGATGACTGCATACAGAGGGTGATTTTTTTGTGACACTATGACCACTGTAGCATGCTGTACAGTGTCACACAGTGCCCACAGACTTAGTTTGCTTTTGCTGATGTAGGACCTCCCCTGTATCATTCCACCACTGAATGGCAAAACAAGCTAAAGTATCACAAGGCAACAAAAAGGGTTATGGTGCTGCCACTGCACTGTGTCATCCTTGTTAATGACATGGTAAGGGCCAGATGAGATGTGTTGTCCCTGTTGGTAACAAGGTGTTATGATCACCCTATTTTACCCCTATTTTTCACTAATTTTCCTAGCCTTTTACATGCCATATTGCATTTTCTATGCAATATCTACACTTATCCTCACAGCTAACCCTCATTTGGGACTTAGCCAACACTAGTCAAAATGAGTCATTGAGGCAACATACAGCAGTGCAAGGCTGTGCAAATACCTGTGCTAAAGCAGTGTCCATCCAGCCTTATGGCCATGCTCGGCTGTACCCAGGCAGCACATGGCTGTGCAAACCTTACCAACCTCAAGGCTGCTGCATGTCATAGATAAGCACCTCATGGTAATCCTCATGGCTGACTCATCAGTCCCAATATAGAAGGTGAGTATGAAGCACAAGTCAGAACTAGTCAACACAACTCAAGAATACTGGGGCTATGCAAACAGATACCAGTGCACATCCTAGTCCTTGAAGTTCTATTAGATGCATGTGTATTCCTTATGTTTTCCAACACAGGATATCATAGATGTAGTATACATGAATGTAAATACAAGAAAGGTATATAAAGGCCAAGGGCAAGCACTAGGATTTTCCCTAGTTTTAGTCTTACTAGCGACTTCATCTATAAGGCTTACTATTTGCTCTGATAAGTGATTGATCCTAGTGGGCTAGTTGTTTCACAAGGTGGGGTGTTGTCTTCTTATCATTTCCATTGACATGGGAGTGGTGGTGGTCATGTGGTGGCTGCTGCCACTGTCTGGGGGGCATTATCTCCTTGTCATGATGATGATGATGATGGTGGTGGTAGGGAAATACATGGGTAAACCCATGGGTATCTAGGGTCATACCCATACCCATACCCATGGTGGTGGGTGTGGGTATTTTGTGGGTACATGAACAAGGCACCCATGGGTATTACTGTCAGGTTGACCCCATTTTTGAGAAACTATCCAGTTTCACACACAGGTTGCCACCCAAGTTTACCAAGAATATATATACATCCCAGTACTACTCATCAATGGTAATCATATCCCAGTCATCTTCCATGAGAACATCATCCCCTTCCACATCCTCGAGCTGTGATATCTTCTGGATATCCTCTAACCTGACCAAATCCAACTGACTCCATAAGCTGAGACACAGCAACATATGTGTACTTTGTGCTATAAGCCAGTTATGTACATGGTTTAGCAGAAGTTGTCCTCAACTGAAGAAGTGCTCAACATCAATTGACATAGCTGTTGTATCACATTAGAATCAATTAAAGTACTAGGGTAATGCTCACCAGGAATAGATAAAAAATCAAGTGCCATTTGTGACAAATGTGGATAGGTATCATGGTGCTTGTACCACCACTTGACACCATCCAATACATCAATAATGTCTGAGGACAGATATTGGTCTAGTTCACTGCCCATATCAGTTATTTTCAGTGGGGCTAGGATAGGAAGATTGTCAAAAATATTCGCTGTAGCCTGGAAATAAAGGATTATGTATGTTAGACCATGGCCCATGGATGTGGGTGACTCACTGTATTCTTAGAACAGGGAGGAGAGTTTTCATGATCAGTGGGGTTGGTGTTGTTGTCAGTCACACTAAAGCTGTGTGAGTGTAAGTTGTTGAACTCATTGTGAATGAGTGTCTTAGTGGTCTTGATCCATTCAAGCTCCTAGCTGGTGTGCTTGAAATAGGACAGCTTGTGGCAGGGATGAAGGACTGAAACATGAGGGTATTAGTGACATAGAGAAGAGAGGCCAAGCTTACCCATGGCAATCCAATAAACTTCCAAGCTGTCTGTCAAATTGTAGTACTGGTTGAGGGTGCTTTTGGCAAGCTGAATGGCTGAGTGGATTGAAGGGGTGTACTTCCTATTGTATGCATACTTCCTAAGCTTGTTGTCAATGTGATCCATGGCAGGGATAACAGTTATGAGATTTGGTGTTGAACATGAAAAAAACAGTGTGGTGTGCTTGAGCACCTATTGGTGTGATTCAGCAGTCAGTGTAAATACCAAATGCACACATGTTGCTTACCTCAAGGACATTGCACAATTGTTGCAACATCTCCTATTCAACATCCACAAGCTTGTACTGGCAAAGGTCTCACTATTGTGTGACTGTGTTGATCAGTTTGTGGTGCTTGAGTGCATATTCAAGCATGTTGAAGGTTGAGTTCCAGTGCATTTCAACATCACGTGGTAACAATATGACAGCTAACTTCAAGTCTTTGAGAACTTTCTTCCATGCTGGTAAGAGGATGGTTGTCGAGTGTATGAGTGCATATACCAGTTTGCGCAGCTGCAGGAGCATGTGGTGAGCTTGTTTGAGTGTTGATAACACAAACTAACCTTGGCGAGTGCCAATTTAATAGGCAGAATCTCTTTCTCATGCACTCAGCGTTTCTTCTCGCTTATCTCATCCAACTCCCCCATCCAGCTATCATCATCATCATCATCCATCTCAGCTCCATCATCTTCAACAATGTCCACATGCACATCTGATTCATCCCTTACTCCCTTGCTTGAATCACTCAACACACTCTCAACCAGACCCACTCTCTTATCTCTCAGGTCTGTGCTATTTTTTTTCAAGTCAAACTGACAGATTAGAGCTTTAGTGACCAGATTCACAATATGCAAGAAGCATCACATATGACTCAGCACCCCACTGAAGGTGTTGACAGCCTTAGCCAACTTGTCAACCATAATGTTGTTGTTTGTGGCATTGTCACATGTAATGCTGAGGATCTGTTTGATGTTCTCTCACTACTTAGTATATATTTCCTTCACAATCTTACCTTGTGTGATATTCTAAAGTCTTCCAGTATTTTTGCAAAGACTAAGGCTAGTTCAAGGCCGGTGTGGGACTAGGGTTCCATTAGTTGAGGTGCAACACTATCAGTAATATAACTTGTCACCTTAGCTACCTTGACAATGTCTAATGGCATGCACAGCGGCACACTGTTCTGTTCAAGATGGACCATGAAAGTAACAAATGCTTGATGGTTAGGTAATGTCCAAGTATCTGTTGTGAAGCTGAGCTGTCTGTTGTACTCCTATCCAAGTTCTGAGTGAGTAGATATTGTTGGTGCAGTTTTAAACCACTAACCTGTAACATTCTAGCTACCCTCATTCATGTTCATGCAAACACAAGCTTCACATCATGTGAAACTGTTGTTGGCAAAGGTAAGTAATATTCAGGCCACCTAGTCTTCATTAGGCCAATAAATCCATGGTCTTTGACAATATCAAATGGCTGCAGGCTCTCACAGACCCAACATACAATCTCCACTCTGAAGTTTGAATAGTCAGGCCTTGGAAAAGATGATTTTAAGAAGGGAATACCTTGTCTCAATGCAAGTGTACTGCTTGTGTGAGTATGTGACTTTGCCTTTACTGGTTCATGCAAATGATGCAGTGATCGTTCCATTGTGTAGAAAGGCCTTCAATACCTTTGTGCATGCCTCATTGATACCCTTGGCCTTGTCCACAGCGAGGACAATGTCCTCACCCCAGCAAGTCCAAGCATGCTTTTGCATGTTACTGGTGGACTTGGCATCCTTTGTGTCTTGATACCATCAGACTGGAGTGGCTCTGCAATTCTGCTGGCTACATTTGAATTTGTACACTTGTCAACCATTAACCTCAACAATCTGAGGCACAGAATCAAAGAAAGCATAGATAGGTGATGTTTACTCTTTTATTGCTTCCTCTAGCATGAATCATGAACTAATCATCTTGAGTTGATTAATAATATGACCTACGAAGCTCATCCTTGGCTGATAATGGAGCAGTATTCTCGGCACATTCATCATCTTGGATCTTGATGATCTTGTGTAAAGATGGATCTGAGATAGGATGGTGTTTGCATATTTTTCCCATTGCTGTTTTGGAGACAGATGGGGATCTATTTTGGGCTGGACTCCTTCCCATGTTTGTGGTCTTGTCGGGAATAGTGCATGGCTT
>JBBPTZ010000447.1:0-21878 GCA_038094315.1 Phylloporus cf. tubipes | reverse complement strand
ATGAATGCTTGGAAGGTGGAGGGTGCATTGTTGAAGCCAAAGAACATTATGGTAGGTTCAAAGAGTCCGAGAGGTGTAATAAACGCGGCCTTCCATTGGTCCTCCTCACGGATGTGGATGTTGTTGTATCCCCAACAAATATTGAACTTGGTGAAGAGCATAGACTCCTTCATGTCATCTATAAGTTCCAGGATAAGGGGGAGTGGGTAGGTATTGCGGATGATGTGGGAGTTCAGGTATCGATAGTTCTAGCATGGGCAGAGGGTTCCATTCTTCTTAGGGATGAAGAAGAATGGTGAAGCTTGGGAGGACTTGGATAGGACGATTCATTTGGTCTTCAGATGTTTTTCAATGAAGGCCTTGCAGGCCTCATGTTTAGCAGGGTTCAGGGGATAGACTTTGGCGATCTTGGGGACAAAGGAGGGTTTCAGTTTAATGGTATGGTCATAGGAGTGGTGTGGAGGGAGTTTCTCATGGGTTTTCTTGGAGAAGATGTCTGCAAAGTCTTTGCACCAGTCCGGAATTACCTGTTTCTTAGGTGTGGTTTCCTGGGCAAGTTGCATGGAGATGGTGATCTTGTTGATGTCTGCTGACAGGGCATAATGGGTGTCATAGAGTTCTGAGATTTCTTGGTCAACATCCAGTCCAAGATATTGGACTAGATATCACTGATGGGTATAGAGCTCATTGTCAATGGGGTGGGGGTTACAGGGAAGAGTGATTCTGTTGTTGGCCCAGTTGATGTGGGGATTCCATTTCTGGAGCCATGGCATTCTGAGTATGATCTGTTGGTGGCCTAGGCTTAGGACCATGAGTTCTTCATCATCATCTGTGGAGGGGAACTTGAGACTGATCTGGGTCTTCCATCAGATCGTTCCCTTGGCGTTGGCAGTATTGTCTGCATTATGTGTGATAATCAGGTGTGATAGTTGTTGTAAGGGGAAGTCGGCCTGGGTGAGGAGACCAACATCAATAAAGTTTCCGGTGGTGCCAGAGTCAATGAGGGCAAAGGTGTCAATGATTTTTCCAAGAGCCTGCAGTTTAATGGGGATGAGGAGCATTCGTTTATTGGGCAAGGCTAGTAGTACATTGGAAATAGATAGGGAAGGAGATATCGAGGTGGCTTCCTGTTCTAAAAATCCTTGGTGTCAATGGCAGCAATGAAGGTATCTTCTTTGGGCAAATCCTTGAAGCAGACCTTGAGTATTTGGAGGACCTCATCCTCGTTCTTGCCCTGAGTCTTTAGGGTATTGATGTAGGCGTTAATGGCAGAGGGGGTGGTGGTGGACATGACAGGCATGGCGGGAGCAGTTTTGGTGTTGTGGATGTTTTGTGGATGGTGGGGAATGGGGGATGCAGGGGTGTGCAAGGTGGTGGGGCAATTTCCAGTGTTGTGACCTCCTTTGCGGCAATGGAAGCAGAGTTTTTCCTTAATACATTTGGTGCATTTGGTGGGGGTGAGCTTGTTGAAACAGATGGTGTCAACATTCATTGTGTTGGGATCAGCAGTGGGGTAATGATGGGTAAGTGAGGGAGGGGTCTGTCTCTTGGAGATGGCGTCCATACAGGAGACCTGGATGTGGAAAGCCTTAGCTTTGGCAATCCAGTTGGTGATGGTGGTGGGTTGTTTCTTAATGCCAATGACAAGCAAGGAGATGTGAGAGTCGAGCCCCAAAGAGAAGAGGTCAATGAGGGTTTCTTGGTCAGTCGTGCCAGCTTTGGATGCCAGGTTTTGGAAGTCAGTGATGAACTTTTGGAAGCTATCATCATAGACACCTCTGGAATGTTACAGTTGTGTTGTTGTGCCAGTCTGTCTTTCTCTTTTCATTTGCTTACTCCAATCCCAGCCCCTGCTGGGAGCATTATCTATTCATTGTATCACTGACCTGGCAGTGCCTCTATCCCGCTTTCTGGCCTGACGCCGTTCTTTCAGATCCCACTGGAACAGGCCCTGGACTTCTTTCTTGAATATCTCTTATGTTTCATCAGACAGCTCTTTTCCTCTGCCATCTCTTTCACAATGGTGTCGTCTTCCCACTTGGTTCACACCTGACTCATATGTATTAGTCAATCCACAGTAGTTCTGTCCAATTCCACAGACTTCTATCGCTTATGTATGCTAGGGTACTTATATCAATGCTGCATGTACTCTAGACTCCATTCTTGATCTATGCAATCTAGTGTTGTTTCTTGAAACACCCCCCAGACTTCTATTAGTCACTGCACACTACCGAGTCACTCTGAGTGTTCCAAGGCCTTCCCCTTGAGAACCCCCTTCATCCACCTTTGACATGTTGACTGACCTGTCGTTGTTACCTTCGGATTGAATCTCAGCCACTCCCGATGTTCCGGATCTCCTTTGCAATGCTACGCATAACATGAAGGTGCAGAAGGATTTCTATTGGAGCTTGGTGAGCTTATGGTGGGTGGTGGCTTTGATGTCGTATGGGTAGAAGGTGGTTTGGAAGTTCGAGGCCAGCTTCTCAAAGGTTTTCTTGGTGTGAGCAAGGTTGGCATTGGCCATAAGATGATACCACATCTCGGAGAATGAGATGCCTCAATCCTTACTCATCTTGTTCAGGGTGGTCATGACCTTGGCCTCATTGGTTGCATTAATGGCAAAGTAGGCACACATGGCCTTCATTCAACACATGGCATCAGCAGGTTCTCCAGAGAAGTTGGCAGGGAGGGCGGCCTTGAGCTCAGTGGAAGACATGAGGGGTGACTGGGGAGGAGTAACTGTGATAGGGCTGGGGGTATGAGGGGGCAATGGTATGACTGGTGGAGTCCTAGGTTGTGCAGACAGGGGGAGGCCTGTGGGCAGGGGTTGATGGTGGTGTGGGATATACTCTGGGATGGGGGTGTTACGATAGACCCGGGTAGGGGCTAACGTAGTCTTGAAGGACCTGAGGACCAAGCGAGGACGAGTGGGCGAAGGGCGAAGTGTCCCAGGGAATTCCTAGTGACGGGCGACTGTTGCGATACGCAGGGAGTCGGGGGACCTCAAGGGCGTTGAGGTAACAAGGGGCAAAGTGGTGTTGTGCAACGACGACGGTCGAAGCAACACAGAGGTCGATCAGAAGACGACCTAAGACTTAGAGAGGACGAGGCCTTAGCACGGCTAAGGGAGCAGGACAAAGGGGCGCTTGGATTCAGGTGGATGTACAAGAAAGACAAGTGTGAGAAATAAAAGTACATGGACGGCGGGTTTATATATGAAGGGAATAAAGGATGACATAAGCAAGGAAGAGAAGGTCATGGAACGTGATGGAACGTTCATGACAAAGCGTCTATGACGAAAGATAAGTGGAGCGAGTGGAAAGAGACCGGTTAGCATGCAAATGGCGATTGGGGAATAAAGGGTACGGGTATAGTAATAACTGGTCGAATGGAAAGAGCGTCCAACGTGTCGCTGGAATGTGTTAAGAAGTACTAGGAGACAAGCGTATAAAGAGAGAAAAAGGAGGAATCGTAACAGGGGGCTTGGGTTTCATTGTCTGACTGTAGAGGGCAAAAGTGAGGGGTTCTCGATGGATGTGCTATGGTGATGAAGGTGGGTCAGTTCTGCTCCATAAATAGGAGGGACAGAGGGAGATTCTTGATCTTTTGTTACATGTAGCATTACAAAAGAGGTCCGGAACATTGGGAGTGGCCAAGATTCAATTCAAAGATATGGACAACAGAGTGGTCGTCAGGTTGAAGGGGAGTGAAGGGGGTTCTCAAGGGGAAGGCCTTGGAACACTCAGAGCAACTCAGTAGTGCACAGAGGCTAACAGAGATCCAGGGGATGTTTCAAAAAACAACACTAGATTGCAAAGATCAAGAATAAGGCTAATAGTACATGCAGTGAAGGTATAAGTACTCTAGTGTACATAAGCAGTAGAAGCCAATGGAAGCAGGTGGAACTACTGTGGACTGACAAATACATATGAGTCAAGTGGGAAGAAAATGGGGTGATGACACTGTTGTGAGAGAAATGGTGGAGAAGGTAAGCTGTCTGAGGAATATACAAGAATGTCAGGGAGAAAGTCCAGGGCCTGGTCCAGTAGAATCCAAAGGAACAGTGTCAGGCCAGAAAGTGGGATAAAGAAGCTACCAGGTCAGTGATATGATAAAGAGGTAGTGTTCCCAACATGGGTTGGGATCAGAATAGGCAAAGGAAAAGAGAAAAACAGAGGCACGCAAGAGTACAACCATAACAAACAGGCCTTAGCCCCTAACAATAATGAACCCCTAACGACTTTTTCCTTTTTCTTATTCTTTTCTTATTTTATTAGATATATGACACTTCACTTTCACTCTTGTCACAGTCGCCCACAATGGACTATCTCTTATCTTCTACCCTGTGCCCAGTGCACAGCCCTTATCTTTCATCCATGACATGAGGCTGTGCCTTATCTTATGCATTCACAACTTCTCATGCCTCATGCCTTCATGATCACATATGCATTGCATGCATGTTTATGCTTTTCTCTTATCTTATAACACATCATGACTCACGATACATGCAGCAACCTCATGGTATGCTTCTACAATTCATAATCCATGCCTTAGACACATGTTACAACTTCCATTCAATGGATGCAGACACCACATCTCATCAATCACACTTCTAACATGCATAGGCAGCATGTTCATGCTTCTATGCCACTTGATCCATGCTTGAGATGCATGCAAGAGCTATGATATTCTATGAACTTCTATGAACTTCTATGAACTTCTATGACCTTCCATTCCACACAGCCCCATGGCTTTCTCCTTATGATGATACACATGGACACCACATGTTATATCCATACATGAACTTATATCTTAGATTGTATCTTAGATTCCATATAAACATGTATATACAGTAGAGTAGTATATAAAGGCCCAGAGCCAGCCAAGGGACCTCAGTTTGTCCTCTTGGTTTTCTCCCTCCAATCTTGATACCGGAGAGCCCTGATTCATACTCACTGCTGCATCCTAACTGATCAGCCTGTAGCACTGATGTTTTTCAGTGTCAACACCTTTATTGGTTGTTGGGTTGTTTCACATATCTTTTGATCCTATGAACCAAACAACAAGACCAAACATGTTATGAAAAGCCAAGAGTCAATACTACAACCTGAGTGCAGGGCAAAAAATATGATTCCCATGTCTATATATGGTAATTTGCTGGTTTTTCCAAAAGATCAGTTGCAATTGGTTGCTATTACAATTCTTTCTTTCTCCCATTATGCTTGTCTCCCTTGTACTGCTTAGCTTATCCCAGTGACACACTGGACACTCATTCCTCTCAGCCAGTTACCACTATACCTGTCATTTCTATTATCCAGTAGCCATTTGACTTGTCTTTCTTGTATATTCACCTGAATCCAAGCGCTCCTTATACTTGCCCTATTACGCTTGACCTGTGTAGGGGCGAGCGTAGCCTTGACTAGTGAGATGTTGTCGTTAGAAGCGGAAGCTTGACTGGATGCAGAGAGGCCTAGAGGCATAAGCCTGACTAGAGTTGAAAGGGAGAAGAGTAGACTTGAGAGACAGATGGGGAGTCGAGGAGGTCGGCTAGGCAAACGATGAGACAAACTCAAGGTAGGCGATCAACTTGATATATTGTCAAGGAGAAATAGCTTAGGTTATACATGTGCGTGTGATTGGTATTTAAGGAGAAGGGAAAAGTGCACGGACCAAGAGTAAGAAAGGAAACTATCATCGAGATAGGAAAGGAACATTGTGGAACAATGTTGAAGAAGTATGACTAAGTAGAGAGAGAAACACTATAGGATGAAAGGAGACAATGATGAGTAAATGATAAGTAATATTGGCTGATGGATAGGAAGTGAGTCATCGTAGAGGAAAAGAAAATGGTGTCCGTGGGAGGAAAGGGAAAGAAAGGGGTGAATCGTAACACACCCCTTAGCTGTGCTAAGGCCTTATCCTCTCTAAGTCTCAGGCCTTCTTCTGACTGGCCTCTGTGTTGCTTTGACCGTCATCATTGCACAACACCCCTTGTTCTTCAAACCCTCAGCATCTCCTTGGGTTACCTAGTCGCTTTGCATATCACAACTGACTCTTCATTGCTAGGAAAACCCTAGGATTCCTGTCCCCTTCATCTTCACTCCACACCCCTCACTCTTGAATTTCAGGCCCTTCAAGACTACAATAATCCCTACCTGGTTCTATCGTAACAGTTGCAACTGTTAAAAGATTATTTAAAACTGGTCCTAATTGGTCTTGGTCTGGTCTTTTGTGCTCTAGACATCCCCTAGGACAGGTTTGGTCTTGGTTCTATTATTTTAGGGTAAAAAACCAGACCAAACTGGATTTTAAAATACTAGGTTTTTTATATAAGAAGAAATAAGGGTCATATATACACTAATCTCAACCCACCTACTGGCAGTCCACTGTATGAGAGAGATGTGAGTGAGTGAGGGTAGGTGGTGAAGACAGCAGAATAAACAGTAAAAAGTAAGCCAATGCCAACAATGGAAATGAAAAAGAGGAATTATATATCTGTTCTAAGTCCAAGTCAGACCTACCAGTATCCAAAGCTCCTTGGACCACCTCATCATCACTGTTATAATTGTATTATTGTGTCAGTCCATTCTTCTTTTCACTTTTTCCTATTTTGACCCCAATCTGTATTGAAAGCATTATCTATTGGTCATATTGCTAAACTAACAGCACCTTTACCTCATTTCATGACCCCACACCATTCCTTCTGATTCTACCAGAAGGAATCTTCAGTATTGTTCCATTCATTTCCATCTGCTTCCTATAAACAGCTTATCTCCTTGGCTATTTCTTTTACAATAGCCTTGTTTTTCCATTGTTACAATTTATCCTTTTCCCCTATGTTGTCCCCTTTATTTGTTATTTTTCTCTTCATAGACACACTCTCTGCCCTCTTTGAGTACATATCTTATCTCTGTAAGCTTACCATTACTTTGACTTCTTCATATACTGCTGCTCGTACTTTGACTTGCATTTACCTATATGAGAAAGACATCCTTGACAACATTGTATTAATAGTACTTAGTTATCCCTGTAGTCACTTGGATCCCTTGCCTTGTATCTCATACTACTACCTGAAATCCAAGCCCCTTTGTCCCAGTGTTACACTTGATCTGGGAAGGGGCAGGTGTAGTCTCGTGAGACCTGAAGACAGGGGGTGAAAAGTGAGAGGTCCTAGGGATTTCCTAGTGACTGGTGTCTGTTGTGATACGCAGGGAGATAAAGGGACCTTGGGGCTGCCACAGGCTTGAAGAACAAAGAGGCATTGTGCAACGACGACAGTTGAAGCAACACAGAGGCTACTCAAAAGTAAGCCTAAGACTTAGAGGAGACAAGGCCTAAGCACAGCTTAGGAGTGGGACAAAAGGGTGCTTGAATTCAGATGGTAGTATGAGAAAGACAAGCATGGGGAACTATTGTACAGGATGGGTGGGTTTATATACAAAGAGGAAAGTGGATGACATAAGCAAACATGAAAGGTCATGGAATATTGTGGAATATTCATGACAGAGCGTCTATGATAAGAGATAAGTGAAAGCAAATGGAAAGAAGCCGGTTACCAGGCATATGGCTATTGGAGGATAGGGAATACAGGTATTGTAGTAACCAGCTGAGAGGAAAGAGCATCCAATGTATCACTGGAATGGGCTAAGTAGTACAAAGAGACAAGCGTATAAAGGAAGAAGAAAGGAATCGTAACACCCAGCTCCTTAGCCACACTAAGGCCTTGTTCAACCCTAGTTTCAAGCCTACTATTGAGTGGCTTCTGTGTTGCCTCAACTGTTGTCATTGCGCAACACCTCCTCATCCTTAAACACCCCGGCAGCCCCAGGGTTTCCTTATCTCCCTGTGTATTGCAACAGACACCAGTTGCTAGGAAATCCCTAGAACCCACACCCTTTATCCCACTCGTCCCTCAGGTCTCACAAGACTACAATAGTTTCTCCTCAAGCCTATCATAACACCCACTATCTTACATGTTTCATAGCCTTTTAGCTAATTTGCAGTTATTTTTTCACATTCTTGATTGTTCCATTGATTAGCTAATGACTAGTTGTATAAATCCATTGCCCATATACTTAGAATTCATTTTTGATCTATGCAATACAAGTATACTTCTAGTTTTACTCCTTTTGGATCTCTATAAGCCTCTGCATGCTTTAAAATCACTCTGCTAGTGCCAAGGCTTTTCTCTTGTGCACACCTCTTGTTATGATTCACCCCTTTTTTCCTTCTCTTCTTCTCACAGACACCATTTTCCTTCTTTCATGATGACCTACTTCCTATCCATCAGCCAACTTACTCACCACTTACTTGTTATCGTTTCCCTTCCCCAATAGCACTTCTCTCTCATCATTAGTCACCCTTTTCAATGTTGTTCCACAATGTTCCTTTCTTATCCTGGTAATACTTTCCTTTTGCATTTATGGTCCATGTGCTTTTCCATTTTCCTTAAATATCAGTTGCACGCACATGTACACTCCAAGCTAGTTCTACCTGGACCAATCTTGGAATCCATTTAGTCTCACAACATTCAATCTATTTGATCTTTTGGCTAGCCTCACTCCCAACAATCTCCTTTGTTCTCCTCCCAGTCCACCCCTAAGTCAAGCCAATGCTTCCCATTAACTCCATATTCTAGTCAGGCCTATGCCTCTAGGATATCGTCCCTCATCTCCAGGTCTATGCTTGCCTCCATCTGGGTCAAGTGTAACACCTTTTACTTTTCTTTAAAATCTATCACCAGATTAAATGTTGATGTCCCTTGACATTCCAAGTCTCTTTGTATATGCTTCACATAACAATCACCTGGATGCACTAACAAGCATGAGTAGCACTTTATATTGATGTTTGGTCATATAGGAGGCAAAGCACTTGCCTTTCTGTGGCTGCCACTCTATTCCCTCACCTTGCACCTCCAAGCCCTGTTTCTTGTTATGACCACCACCACCATGGCTGCCTTCTTCCAGGTGGCTGCCCTCATTCTTATTCCTAGTGCTTTCATTTCTATTTTGTTCAACTTTATTGTAATTGAAACGACTAGCCCCTAAGGACTGATTGCTTACCCTTAGAAACAAGTGGAGGGCCTTGAGCATAGATAGGAATCAAGCTAGTATAGAGACTAGGAAAACTCCAAGAGAACAAGACTGGGGAAAATCCCTAGTGCTCGCTCTTGGCCTTTATATACTATTCTAATATTTACATTTGTATACACTACATCTACGATATCCTGTGTCAGTGAACATGAGGAGTACACATGTATCTAATAGAGCTACTAGAACTAGGGTGTGCACTGGTATCTGTTGCATAGCCCCAGTATTTCTGAGTTGTGTTGACTAGTTCTGACTTGTGCTTTGTACTCACCTTTTATATCAGGAAAGATGAGTCAGCCATGAGGATTACCATGAGGTGCTTATCTGTGACATGCAGCGTCCTTGAGGTTGGTAAGGTTTGCACAGGTTTGCACTGCTTGGGTACAGCCGAACACTGCCATAGGTGCTGGATGAGCACTGCTTTAGCTTAGGTAGTTGCACAGCCCTGCACTGCTGTGTGTTGCCTCAATGACTCATTTTGACTATGTTTGGCTAAGTCCAGATTAGGGTTTGATTATCAGGATAAGTGTAGATATTGCATAGTTAATGCAATATGGTGTGTAAAAGGCCAGGAAAATTAGTGAAAAATAGGGGTAAAATAGGGTGATAGTAACAAATAGCCTCTCTTTCCAACTGTTTCTTTTATAGTGGTCTCATTTCCCCACTATTTTTCTTGTTCCATGTTATAGTTATCCTATTATGTGCATTGGTATTTCTTTTCTCTTTCACCTACTCTAATTCTGACCTTTGTTGGGAACATTACATCTTTGTCATATCACTGATCCAGCAGTGTCTTTATCCCACCTTTTAGCTCCCAGCCATTCTTTCGGATCCTACCAGAAATGGCTCTAGATTTTTTTCTTGATCATCATGTATGTTTCCATTGGACAGCTTACCTACTCAGCTGTCTCTCTCATGACAGCCTCATCTTCCCACATATTCTTACATTACTCATATGTACTTGTCATCTGCAGTTGTTCCATGTGATTCTCTTGCATTTTGCCACTTATGTACTGTTAGAGTATATATACCATTGCTGCCTGTACATTAGTCTTCATTCTTAATCTTTGCAATACAAGTGTAGTATTTTAAAACATCTCTCCGGACTTCTATTAGTTGCTGTGCACTATTGAGTTGCTTTGTCCATGCTAAGGCCTATTCCCTTACACATGCCCTTTGCTCTCCTTTACCCTTTGGATTGAAAATCAGCTACTCCTGCTGTTCTGAACCTCTTTGTCTATGCTTTACATAACATCTAGTTCCTGCATGTGTTGGAGGATGCATCTCATATGGTCCTTATGGGTCTTAGTGTTAGGGGAGAAGATTAGAAGATTATCCATGTAGATGACAAGCCAGCCTTTGGCAATCATATTGCAAAAGGAGTCATTCATGAAATATTGAAATGTGGGTGGAAAGTTAGTCAGACCAAAGAACATGATGTTGGGTTCAAAGAGGCCTTTGTGGGTGATAAAGGTGGCCTTCCATTGGTCACCATCTTTAATGCAGACATTGTTGTAACCCCAATAAACATCAAATTTGGTGAAAATTTTTGCTTCCTTGAATTTGTCTATGAGGTTAGAGATTAGGGGCAAGGGGTATGCATCACAGACAGTGTGTTAATTGACATAGTGGTAGTCTTGGCACAGATGGAGTTTCCCATCTTTCTTGATAAAGAAGAATGGTAAGGCTTGGAGGGAATTGAATAGGCTAATCTTACCCACATCTAGGTTTTCTTGGAGGAAGTCCTCTGTGGCTTTGCATTTGTTGGGGGTCAAGGGGTAGAGTTTCCCAACTTTTGGGACAAAGAACTCATTGAGGTTTATAGTATGGTCATAGGGATGGGACAGAGGGAGGTTGTTATGATTGCCCTATTTTACCCCTATTTTTCACTAATTTTCCTGGCCTTTCACATGTTATATTGCATTAACTATGCAATATCTACACTTATCCTGATGTCTAAACCCCGATTCGGACTTAGCCAACTAAAGTCAGAATGAGTCATCGATGCAACACGCAGCAGTGCAGGGCTGTGCAACTACCTGTGCTAAAGCAGTGCTCATCCAGCACCTATGGCAGTGTTTGGCCATACCCGAGCAGTGCATGGCAGTGCAAACTTTACCAACCTCAAGGGTGCTGCATGTTATAGATAAGCACCTCATGGTAGTCCTCATGGCTGACTCATCTCTCCCAATATGGAAAGCGAGTACGAAGCACAAGTCAGAACTAGTCAACACAACTTAGAAATACTGGGGCTATGCAACAGATACCAGTGCACACCCTAGTTCTAGTAGTTCTAATTAGATGCATGCATACTCCTTGAAACAACCCAACAACCAATGAAGGTGTTGACACCTAATCCAATCGTAAGTGCTACAGGCTGCTCAAACAGAACTGGGATTTTGGTGAGCGTGCACCAAGGCTCTCTGGTTACCAAGGTTGGAGGGGGAAAACCAAGAGGACAAACTGAGGTCCCTTGGCTGGCTCTGGGCCTTTATATACTACCTAAGGGTATGTACATGTTTATACTAGATCTAAGATACAAAGTCCGTGTATAGTCATAACATGAGATGTCCGTGCGTATCACCATGAGGAGAACAGCCGTAAGGCTGTGTGGAATGGAAGGTCATAGCCTTGCATAGCCCTGCATGCTGCTAAGGCGTGGATCATGTGGCGTAGAAGCATGAACATGCTGCCTGTGCATGTTAGAAGCATAGAACATGAGGGGTACTCATGTATCAGGGTCATGGGGAGTCATGAGAAGCGTAACATGCATCTAAGGCATGGATCGTGAGTCATGATGGATCGCAGATCCGTGGAGATAAGTAGAAAAGCATAAACATGCATGCAATGCATGTGCGATAAGAAAGGCATAAGGCAAGAGAATGGAAGAGCATAAGATAAGGCTCAGCCTCATGTCATGGATAAGCGATAAGGGCTGTGTCTAGTACAGGTTAGAAGATAAGAGGTTGTCCGTGTGGGGCGATCGTGACAAGCGTGAAAGTGAAGCGTCACGTATCTGTTTAAGATAAGATAAAGGATAAAAATGAGAAAATAGGTCCGTGATTGTGCATCCGTAACACTCCTCATGTTCACTGACACAGGATATTGTAAATGTAGCATACACAAATGTAAACACTAGAATAGTATATAAAGGCCAAAGAGCAAGCACTAGGGATTTTCCCAGTCTTGTTCTCTTGGAGTTTTCCTAGTCTCACTAGCGACTTCAGTATAAGGCTTACTATTTGCTCTGGTAAGTGATTGGTCCTAGCAGGCTAGTCATTTCAGAGGTGGTCAGTGGTTTCTTTGGCAAACATATCAGTGAACTGGATGTATTTGGATGGTAGGGTGGCCTTAGGTTTGGCCTTCTCAGCAGCAATGGCTAGCTCTGTGGCAGTGGTGAGGCAGGCTATTGTGGTATTAGGAATGTACCAGAAGTCTTCATGGATTATCTGGTTCATGATACATGTGTTATTGGTCTTGGTGCAGTATCAGTCCTGGATTTCATAGTCAAGGTATTTGAAAAGTTGAGCATTGGTGGTAGTGGTTATATTGACATGACAAGGAGGTGCTATGGGTGGGATAAAGTGGGAGTCATGTCAGCAAAGATCTGCAATATGAGAGAGATAGAGATCTTTTGACTGGTCAGTGGACTTGGAAATAGAGAGGGTTTGTTTAGACCAGTTGATGATGGGGGATGTAGTATGAAGCCAGGATGACCCCAGGATGACATTGTTTGATCCACAGGAGATAACATGAAAGAGCATTTGATGAACAAGGCCTTCCACATTAACAAAGAGAGAGGTGGTGAACTTGATTCCACTGGAATAGTTGATAGTTCCATCCACATTGTGGACAGGAAGAGGTTTGTCTAGCCAAGTGGTTAGAAGACAGTGTTTCTGGATGAATTGCCAGTCCAGACAATTGATGTCTGCACCTAAGTTGATCAGGGTGTGGGTGTTGACAGTTTTAAGTGTATGTGAAGGTTCTATGAATTGAACAGGGATTTGCATAGATTTTACAGTGAGGTGATACTTGCATTGATTGAGACTTCTGTTCTAAAAACCCAATGAGGGGATAGAGAATAAGAGTTGACAAATAACATCTTTGTCATTATCATTCTTTAGCTCTGGAAGATCTTCTTCAACTTCAACTACATGTGCTTTGGCCACAGGTTAGGTGGTTGAAAAGAATACAGGGCAGGTTGAGCTAGAGTGTCCTACCTTGTGGCATCAAAAGCAAAGGTTCTTCTTGATGCAGTGTTTTTATTCTTTAGGGGTGAGCTTGGCAATATGTATCATATCAACATCCATGATGTTAGGATTTTTTTCTGGCTGGGAGCAGCTAGATGGGGTAAGGGATTGGTAGTTTTGGCAAAAGGGGTTGGTATGGCATTTGGTGATCTTGTTGATATGGTCCCATTGGGTAAGGAACATTACGGTCTTCTTGTATCATTTACTAATGATGATAGAGGGGATGTCCATGGAGAAGATTCACTTCATTAAGCAGTTAGGGATATCAGCAGAGTAGAAGCTGATTAAAACATACTGGTCAGTAATACCAAATAGAGTGACATGGTTCTGGAATTGGGCATTGTACTCTGTGATAGTGGAAGAATATACTCCCTTCTTGTAGATCATATACATGATGGTAATGTTACAATTCATTCTTTTCCTCTACATATATTCCTTCCTTGTACTACCTAGCCCATCCCAGCAATGCATTGGACGCTTTTTCTCTTTAGCCAGTTACTGAAACAAGCTAACAACCAATTAAGATGTTGACACCTAATCCAATTGTAAGTGCTATAGGCTGCTCAGCAAGAATGCGCTAGTAAGCATGCACCAGGGCTCTCCATTTACCAAGGTTGGAGGGGGAAAACCAAGAGGACAAACTGAGGTCCTCTGGCCGGCTCTTGGGCCTTTATATACTACTCTACTGTATGTACATGTTTATATGGGATCTAAGATATAAGTCTATGTATGGTCATAACATGCAGTGTCCGTGTGTATCACCATGAGGAGAACAGCCTTAGGGCTGTGTGGAATGGAAGTCATAGCCTTACATGCGCTTCAAGCATGGATCAAGTGGCATAGAAGCATGAACATGATGCCTGTGCATATTAGAAGCATGGTGTTACGATTCCTCCTTTTTCTCCCTTTAAACGCTTGTCTCCTAGTACTTCTTAGCCCATCCCAGCGATGCGTTGGACGCTCTTTCCATTCAACCAGTTATTACTATACCCGTACCCCTTATCCTCCAATCGCCATTTGCACGCTAACCGGTCTCTTTCCATTCGCTCCACTTATCTCTCATCATAGACGCTTTGTCATGAACGTTCCATCACGTTCCATGACCTTCTCTTCCCTGCTTATGTCATCCTCTATTCCCTTCATATATAAACCCGCCATCCATGTACTTTTATTTCTCACGCTTGTCTTTCTTGTACATCCACCTGAATCCAAGCGCCCCCCTTGTCCTGCTCCTTAGCCGTGCTAAGGTCTCGTCCCCCTAAAGTCTTAGGTCTTCTTCTGATAGACCTCTGTGTTGCTTCGACCATCGTCGTTGCGCAACACCACTTTGTCCCTTGTCGCCTCAACGCCCTTGAGGTCCCACAACTCCCTGCGTATCGCAACAGTCATCCGTCACTAGGAACTCCCTAGGACCCTTCGCCCCTCGCCCCCTCGCCTTCGCTTGGTCCTCAGGAACTTCAAGACTACGCTAGTCCCTACCCGGGCCTATCGTAACACATGGAACATGTGGTCAACACATGTATCAGGAGTTGTCATAAGTCATGAGAAGCATAACATGTGTCTAAGGCATGGATCATGAATCGTAGAAGCGTACCATGAGGTCACTGCATGTATTGTGAGTCATAAAAGGTCATGAAATCCTTGGAGATAAAAGATAAGCATAAATATGCATGCAATGCATGTACAGAAATGAGGAAAACATAAGGCATAAAAGAGAAGCACATAAGTCATAAGGCACAGCCTCATGTCATGAATAAGAGATAAGGGCTGTGTCTGGGCACAGGGTAGAAGATAAGAGGTTGTCCATTGTGGGTGACCATGACAAGAGTGAAAGTGAAGCATCACATGTCTGTAAGATAAGATAAGATAAATGAAAATGAAAAATAAGTCCATTAGAATGCATCCATAACAGTTACCACCATACCCAAGTTCCCTATCTTCCAATAGCCATTTGCATACTAACCAGCTTCTTCCAATTTATCATCCTTATCTCTTATCACAAATGCTTTGTCATTAACATTCTACAATGTTCTATGATCTTCCTTCTCCCACTTATTTAATTCATACTTCTTGTTGATATTTAAATCCATTCTTCATGTACAATAGATTCTCACGCTTGTCTTTCTCATACTCCCACCTGAAATCCAAGCTTTCTTGTCTTCGTCCCTTAGCTATGCTAAGGCCTTGTCCAACCCTAGTCCTAAGCCTATTATTGAGTGGCTTCTGTGTTACTTTGACCATTATCATTGTATAACACCCCCCTATCCCTTGATACCTCAATATCACCAGGATTACCTTATCTCCCTGTATATCGCACCAGATGCCAGTTCCTAGGAAATTCCTAGGACACTTCACCCTTTGTCCCAAGTCTTTCAGGTCTTACAAGACTACAACCACCCCTTCCTGGGTCAGTTGTAACAGGTAAGCCAGGCAATGGCAGTGTTGACCAGATCATGGTGTTTGAAACTGGCATTAAACTTGGTAATGAAATCAGCAAAGGTACTGAAGGAGACAGTGGCACCAAAGATGCAATCTTGGCAGAATGTGGCAGCCCAAGTGAGGGCAGAGCCCCTAGTCATGTAGGACAGGGCAAAGATGACCATTTTAGCATTTGAGTTACAGATGGCCTTATTGACTTCCAGATAAAACTAGACAGATTGGAGCCACTGAGTAATGGTAGCAAAGTTCCTATCAAAGTAAAAGGGGCCAAGACAAAGTTCAATGGGTTTGGTCAAGGACATGATGGGTAATGGTGGATGAGTGAACAGTTGGAATAGGTTACCAGTCTAGGCAATGGGGGTTGGTGAAGGTGGGGTGGGGGCATATGGTAGGTTCAAGTGACCTAGGCTATGGGCAAGATTCTGGGAGAGCTCACATGTGAGGGTTTGTTTTTTATGGATAGGAAATTCTTTGTCTGAAGATGTCAATGGAGTTGGAGAGAACTTAGAGGCAGTGGGCTTGGAGTGTTCAGAGGGGAGTTGTGGAGGGATTCTCCAGCAGCCAAAATTTGAGGGTAAACAAGAAATAGTGGACTATATAGTGATAGCCATGAAACTAAAATGCTTGTCTTATGTTATGATAGGACCAGGTAGGGACTATTATAGTCTTGAAGAACCTGAAGTCCAAGGATAAAAGGCATGAGGCAAGGACAAGGGCAACAAGAACCCTAGGGCTTTCCTAGTGGTGGAGAGCTGATTGTGATACACAGAGTAACTAGGTAATCCAAGGAGATGCTGAGGGTTTGAGGGACAAAGTGGTGTTGTGCAATAATGATAGTCAAAGCAACACAGAGGCCTATCAAAAGAAGGCCTAAAACTTAGAGAGGACAAGGCCTTTGCTTTAAAGGGATGAGGACAAGGGGCACTTGGATTCAGGTGAACATACAAGAAAAACAAGTATGAGAAGCTAAAATGTATATGAAGAGTGGGTTTATATACCAGCTGGAAACAAAGTTTAGGTAAGTGAGAAAGGAAGATCATGGAACATTCATGACAAAGTGTCTATGATAAGAGATAAAGGAAACAAATGGAAAGAAGCCAATTAGCATGCAAATGGCTATTGGAAAATAGAAAAAGCAGATATAGTAGTAACTGGCTAAAGAAAATGAGCATCCAACACATTGCTGGGATAGGCTAAGCAATACAAGGAGATGACAAGTGTAAAGGAAAAAGAAGGAATTGTAACAGGCACAGATATTGCTAGGGCAGCCTCTTGATATAAAAAACTTGTCTGTTTTGTCTATCTGCCATTGCTTATATGCTTTCCATGCTCTTTTCCTCTCATTCCTATTATCTCTGCCATTATTAACATCATCCTATTCAATTTGCTTATTTTAAAGGCCTTGCCAATATTGTCATCACCTTTTTCAGACAATTTCTAGTACTTTCTTCCTGCCTATCTTGCCTGTTTCTTGCTGCCTTCCTCAACTGACATCTTTAATATCATTGGTGCCATCTCTTTGTTTAGCATCAATGCCCACACTAATGCTGCTTTCCTTGGAACTCTCAGCTGCTTTTATCCACCACTCATCTCTATCATTCCTTCCCCTCTCATGTCTTTCCAGCTACTTCCAGTGTTGTATGTATTGTTTCCTTCCTTTTCTTCTCTCCTTTAATGTTTAATGGTCCTATCTATTACCCTTTATTTCTCTATGCTGTGTGTGTCACAAACTAGTTTCCCACTATCTTTAACTCCAGGGGAATATCTAATGCTAGAAGGTTCAAAAATCAAAGGTATCATGGAAATAATATCTGGATATTTCTTGGAGTATATAGGAGTTTTAAAAACTCATGGAGGTGTACTGGGAGGGTGAAGACAGAGTTAGCATAGGACAGGGTTGAAGGAGATAGGACTTGGCATAGAACTTATATATTATGCCCTCATGTACTATTACAGTGGCTCAAAAATGTATCCCAATGTTGGGCACTTTTGGACCAATAGGTCAATTGCCAAAGATATGAGACAAATAAGAACAAACACTGGCCAAATATAGTACCTGCTCTTGGCATTCTATAACCACTTACATCATGTGATTTGGTTGTCATGGCACTAAGATATGGCCATTTTAAAATGACATGTTATTGGGATACTTATTTGAACATCATGCTGTCATTCATTATTTGGTAAATAACATAAGAATTTGACAGCTTCCAATGGATGCCATGCCTTGTCCCTGATTACTTATGTAATTCTGAGATATATAAAGACTATGTTCTATTCAACTAATCCATCATCACCATGAAATCCATTTTTATCTCAGCCAAAGCCAATATCCTCTCACACATTGAATCTGGCCTCTCTATTCATCAAATCTCTTCTCAAACTGGCCTAAGGAAGTCCACTGTGGCCAGGATCATCAAGGCATCCCTTCCAGAGAAGAAAAACATCAAGCTAGGACACCCTTCTAAGCTTTCCCCTACTAATAGAAGAAGAATTGTCTCTAGTATTATCACTGAAAAGGCTGAAAATGCTGTTCAAGTCACCCATCTCATCAATTCCACCCTCTCCAATCCTATCTCCTCACAAACTGTTCACAATGCACTCAAGTCTGCTTCCTTAAAGGCTATGATCAAGAAAAAAAAAATTCTTATCTGTGAAGCATAGAAAACAAAGGCTGGCTTTTGCTCTCAAGTACCAAAACTGGACTGTGAAGGACTGAACTAGGGTTATTTGGTCAGATGAGACCAAGATCAACAGGATTGGATCAGATGGAAGGAAATATGTGTGGAAAATGGCAGGTGAGCCACTGCAGAACAGAAAGATTTAGGGAATAGTAAAGTTTGAAGAAGATTCCTTGATGGTTTGGGGGTGAATGGTATGGGAATTCTTGCAGAGGTGAAGGGTAAGATGAATGCTGAGCAATATGTCTCCATTTTGGAGGACAATCTGCTGCCTAGCATGAAGAATTCAGGGATTCCTGAAAAGAGCATTATCTTTTAGCAAAATAATAACCCTAAGCACTCCTCAAAAAGGGCTTAGGAGTGGCTTGACTCTCATGAAATCAAGCTTCTAGATTGGCCAGCTCAATCTCCAGACCTTAGTCCTATTGAGTATCTTTGGCAAATTTTGAAAAAACAGCTCAACAGCTATTCAAGACCATTAAAAGGAGTATGAAAACTTTGGGAGAGGATTAAAGTGGAGTGGGGTAAAATTGAGGTTGGGGAGTGTCAAAAATTGATAGAAAGCATGCCTAGAAGGATAGAGGCAGTGATAAAGGCCAAAGGAGGACACACTAAATACTAAAAGTCTAGATTTGAAATAATGCTCAAATAAATGTTCCAATAACATGTCATTTTAAAATGGCCATATCTTAGTGCCATGACAACCAAATCACATGATGTAAGTGATTATAGAATGCCAAGAGTAGGTACTATATTTGGCCCTGCAAGTGTTTGTTCTTATTTGTCTCATATCTTTGGCAATTGACCTATTGGTCCAAAAGTGCCCAACATTGGGACACTTTTTTAAGCCACTGTATGTCTTAATTTCAGAGTGGAGGTGTAAAGGTGGACCATAGGGGGTACAGAGATGATCCAGAAGGATAAGAGTATGTGTCATATGCCACCCTTCAACTAAATCCACCTCTAAAACTCTGGACTCATCCACTTATGAACTCTAGATGTTTCTCTACAACCTCTGGTCACATGATCTTTGGACCTACCCATAACTCCTTTTGTCCTCTATTGTTTCCTGTCTCCATTCTATGTTACCTTTTTAGTATTAGCTTCACTTCTGTTCCCCTCTGATAAATCTATACATAGCACAGCTCTAGTAATCTGGCATTTTCCCTTCCATTTTACTTAGCTTCTTTGACCTGTCTTACTAATGTACATACCTCCAGCTATACTCCATTCTGTCTTATGAATCTGATGCTACTCTGTCACATATAAACTCCTGTAATTATGGTGTAGCACTCCAATTCAAATATCAATTTAGACTTCTTCAAACCCCCTCTTCTCTTTCATACTTGAGTCCTTGGACTCTTCTCTGACCCTCTGATCCTCCAACCCTTGAGGACCATAAGTAGAAGGACATGACACATAAGTCCTACATTAAGAGTTCTCACCCCCTCCAAACAACTCCATACCTATCTAGTACTTTCACTTTGATCCAACTCTGGATCCTTGCCCTTAGAGGACCTGATCTTAACAGTATGGTAGAGAAGTAAAAGGATGTGGACAAAGTCCATCAAGCAAAAAGTCAAGGGTCAAACATGAAGAAACAGCAAAAGCATTATATAGTGACCTTCAAAACTGTTGCAATATTTTGGTTTAATTTGGTGTATAGAGTGTATCAAACCAATCTGTGGGAATGTTGCTTATGTTTGGTGAGGCCAAACAAAGTACATACTAATGGCTACAAACTGAGCTAGAAATCATGTGATTTGGATCATAGGTGGTAGAGATATGTCCATTTCAAAACAGCAACACCATTGTTAAAACAATCCAACAACCAATGAAGGTGTTGACACCTAAATGTAGATGCTACAGGCTGCTCAAACAGAATGAAGGGGGGAGTGTGATGACTGGATCTTCAGTTACCAAGGTTGGAGGGGGAAAACCAAGAGAACAAACTGAGGTCCTCTGGGCTGGCACTAGGTCTTTATATACTATCTAGGGGTATGTACATGTTTGTACCAAATATACTGATACGTATCCATATATGTCCATAACATGCAGCTACAACATGTATCACCATGAGGAGAACAGCCTTGGGCTGTGTGAAATGGAAGCATAAACATGAGGTGTTTCATGTATATCAAAAGAGAAGCATAACATGCAGTGTCCGTGTGGATCTGAAACATGAGAAGCATAGAAGAATGGAAGCATACCATGAGGATGCAGCATGGATTAAAAGAAGGCATGAGGCATGGAAGATCAGAAGCACATAAAGGATAAGGCACTGCCTCATGTTATGAATAAGAGATAAGGGCTGTGTCTGGGCACAGGGTAGAAGATAAGAAGATAAGACATTAGGGGCGACTGTGACAAGGGTGAAGGTGAAACATCATGTGTCTATAGGTTGTTAGATAGTGAAAAATTATGCTAAGTCTGTTGTAATGTGTTTGTAACAATTGCAATGTTACGCTAGATCCAAAGAGGGGCAGGTATAGTCTTGTAAGACCTGAAGACGAGAGACAAAAGGCAAGGGGTCCTAGGAATTTCCTGGCGACAGGCATCTGTTGTGATACGCAGGGAGACCAGGTGGACCTTGGGGCTGCCAAGGGTTTAAGGGGCAAAGAGATGTTGCACAATGACAATGGTTGAAGCAATACAGAGGTTATTCAAAAGTAGACCTAAGACTTAGAAGGGGCAAGGCCTAAGTGCAGCTTAGGAACAGGACAAAGGGGCACTTGGATTCAGGTGGTAGTACAAGAAAGACAAGCATGAGAAGCAAATGTACATGAAAGGTGGGTTTAAATATAAAGAGGAAAGGAGGTTTACATAAGTGGAAGTAGAAGGTCATGGAATGTTGTAGAACATTCATGACAAAGTGTCAAAGATAAAAAATAAGTAAGAGTGAATGAAAGGAGGCCGGTTACCAGGCAAATGGCTATTGGATAATAGGGAATACGGGAGTAGTAGTAACTGGCCAAGAGAAATGAGTGTCCAATGCGTTGCTGGAATGGGCTAAGTAATACATGGATGACAAGTGTAACAAGGAAAGAAAGAATCATAACATGCAACAGTTTTGCATCCTTTGTTAAAAAAAGTGAAATCTAATCAAAATCAAGTAGTACCAACTGTTATTTTGTCATACAATCAAAGATACACATGTAAATAGTATGTCTGAGTTTGAAAAGTATCATATATTTTCTCGCACCACCCAAATGTTTTCCTACCACCATTAAAAAGCATTTTTTACTAATTAGTCTTGTTATGACAGAACATCTGAGATTATGAATGGTGTCTGAGTCTTAAGGCCACATATTAAACATATTTCACTCAGTCATAGCCTTAATAGTCATAGTATGATATGTGTATAATCTGGATTATTACCATATTTAAAAATCATAGAGAAAGAATTGGACTCTTTATGA
>JBBPTZ010000446.1:0-21888 GCA_038094315.1 Phylloporus cf. tubipes | reverse complement strand
TATCGCTGACCCGGCAGCTTCTTTACCCCGCCTTCTGGTCAGACGCCGTTCCCTCTAGTCCTACCGGAACTGACCCCGGGTATTTTCCTTGACCCTTCCGTACGTTTCCATGGACAGCCTTCTCTCCACCGCCGCTTCTCTCACAACGGCGTCGTTGTTCCGCCCCATTCTCACTGACATATACGTAGTGACTCATCCGCAGTAGTTCCGTCCGTTTCTACGGACTCCTGTTGCTTACGTACTGTCGAGTATTTATACCGCAGCTGCCTGTACTAGTAGCCCCATTCTTGATCTACGCAATCTAGCGTTGTTTCTTGAAACACCTCCCGGGATTTCTACGAGCCTCTGTACGCTCTGAGTTACTCTGTAAGTTCCTAGGCGATTCCTAGAGAACTCCCCTCGTAACACCTTCGACCCGACGACCGACCCGTCGTCCGTATACCTCAGTTGAACCTCGACGACCCTCGACGTTCAAGACCGATTTGTTCGCAGCGCTACGCGTAACATAGACCTTGGATCGAATATCTTGAAAGGTTGGAAGAATGTTGGGCTCAGCGTCATAAATAGGGCTTTGGCAGATTGACTACTGTCACGAGAGCCCACTTCGATTGGAACACCATGCCACTCAAGACCAGGAGCCCTTCCACAGGTTCTGGCTCATTTGCAAATATGGATGGGTAACACAACTCTGGGCGTCATCGAGGGTGACTCATGACTTTACTTCATGTCACATCTGGGTGGTTGCATGCGCATGCCAACGTTCACATGCACAGGCCATGCTTCAATCACAACCAGCACCACAAGGCTCACAAATACATATTGCAGATGTGTTTGTCCAACCCAGTGGGATTACCTGAGGTCAAGCAGGTGCCACAATTCCCAAGTTGGGCATGCTTGGGCACTCGGCAGCGCGATCTGTGAATGGATTAGCGATCAATCCCATGACCTCCACATATGAAAGAGCAACATGTACCTTGGGAATGAATATGTGTTGTATTTAAATGTGGCTGAATCTAGACTGAAATGAAGCAAGCATAGTGAACGCAGATGTGGCACATGGGCTTGCAAGATGCAGAGACACAGGGGATTTCGTGGAGGTCTAGGATACGAAGGAAGGAGTTGGGGAGCCATGATGACTGTGGGGATTTGAATGGGATGGTCATTGAGGTGTCAGTTCAACATTGCTGTTCAGAAAAGGCTGGGCAGCTGGTGTAATAACGTCTGATCACTAGTACTGCCCATTCTCACAGCTGTCATCAGGAAGTTGATGAATGTCCGTTAGCATAGGTCAACTGGTATGTAGGGTGATTTGGAATACATGGGGATGGGACGTTACAGTTACAGAGCAAGCACGACATATGAAACTCAAGGAAGTGTTGGATGAGAACAACAGAATTGGGAAACAAGACAATGATGAAAAAAATGCATCGGAATCAACAGCAATACGATATGAGCAAGGACAACGATCAACCAAACCGTGAGAATGCAAAACCAAAGACAAAGAATCATGCACTGAGATGGACATATAGAATACATTGATTGAGCGGAACATCCACTGCCCACATGGTCTTGTTCAGCGCATACGCCATCCGAGTATGATCCAAATGGCCCACCTCATTAACCATGTTTTTATAAAACAACAACATGATCTTGTTTGTCTCCTCATCATCCACTGCCCATATCGTCCCAATCACAGATTGGAATCCAATGAAGTGCATTGCCAATGCGAGATGGATCACCTCGTCAGGGCTCTTTTTGTCTCCAATGGTCATATGACACGCAGACGGGTACACAAATTCAGGGTTCTCCAGCTCACATCAGATGATCTGTTCGATTGTGAAATGCCCATCTTGGAGACTGAATGCAGATTCGAATGGCTTTTTCTGGTTTGCAAGACCATGACATGTGAGGTGAACCCATTCATTCTTCCCGAGCTCCTCTGCAACATGCAAGATTGAAGATTCCACACCTTTGATTTGAGTAAACCTGGCAACACAACCAACACACTGACCAATATTTTCCAGTTCGGGGCTAACAGAGACAAGTTGCATCTCCCCAGTGGCATTTGCTTGCCCAATGGCAACAAAACGTTTCCTCACACTAGCAGACCTAGATGACAAGGTTCACCTCACACTGATCAGAGCACTCAAGGTCGGGGTGTAAGATGAGATGTAAACCTGAGGCAGATTCAGCTGTCCCTTTCAGAATGGGCCAGCAGCATGCAAGGGAAGTAAAGTAAACTCTGCTGTTGGGCACCACCAGATCCATGTTCTAGCCAGAACAGACATCTGAAGGAAAACGATGATTGGAGATACAATCTGATCCCAGAGTTTTTGTAGAAACAATCTGAGGGCCTTCATCATATCCATTCTCTTCGCCAGATTAGCCAACTTTTGGATCTCCTTTGACAGGTCTCAAACATCATCTTGCTTGATCTGCAATGGAATATGAACAGGGTCACAATCAAGTAAAATGACGACCGCATCACAGTCATATTGACTTGAATTCACAATGATAACGGGTCCCTCACCCGTGGCAAGTCACAGGTCAGAGAACAGGATTGGTAACATAAATCATGAGAAACCAGGCAAGGCGTGAATGTTGTCCACAATGGTCTTCAATTCTAGATTGAGATGACACAGGTGTCCATGCTGGTCTGTTCCAGGAGAATTGAGAGTGTTGCAAATGAGTGACATCAGTTGTTACGATAGGCCCGGGTAGGGACTAGCATAGTCTTGAAGGACCTGAAGGACCAAGCAAGGGCGAGGGGCGAGAGGCAGAGTGTCCTAGGGAATTCCTAGTGACGGACGACTGTTGTGATACGCAGGGAGTTGGGGGGACCTCAAGGGTGTTGAGGTGATGAAGGACAAAGTGGTGTTGCGCAATGACAATGGTCAAAGCAACACAGAGGTCTATCAGAAGAAGACCTAAGACTTAGAGAGACGAGGCCTTAGCATGGCTAAGGGGGCAAGACAAGGGGGTGCTTGGATTCAGGTGGATGTACAAGAAAGACAAGCGTGAGAAATAAAAGTACATGGATGGCGGGTTTATATATGAAGAGGATGGAGGATGACATAAGCAAAGAAGAGAAGGTCATGGAACGTGATGGAATGTTCATGACAAAGCATCTATGACAAAGGACAAGTGGAGCGAATGGAAAGAGGCCGGTTAGCGTGCAAATGGTGATAGGAGGATAGGGGATACAGGTATAGTAATAACCGGCCAAAAGAAATGAGCGTCCAACGTGTCGCTGGGATGGGCTAAGAAATGCAAGGAGACAAGCGTATAAAGGGAAGAAAAGAAGGAATCGTAACATCAGTTGGCTAAACTCATCCGCCAGCACCTTTCCACCTGGGCCAGATGCAATGACATCATTGAGCGGGAAATGAAGGTGAGTGAGTTGTCCCCAAAACACACCCCACCCTTGTTTGAGAAGCTCCACTGCGTGAGCAGGACTAGCACAGCGAATACAAGCTGAAAATGCATCTCCTGCGAGTGAGGCAGTGGCTTTCCTAACGAGAGAAAGGTGCTGGGATAATGATGGCAAAGTGGTGAGATACTCAGAGAGTAAGCAAAGATATGTTTCATATGCCAAAAGTGTTGAGGGGTGATGAAACTGTTCAGCAGCATGGATCCACTTCCTGACAGCAGACAGATCTCTTGATGATACTGCTATCTGAGGAGTGTGCACCAGTTGAGCATAGATACTGAATAACTCTTCCTCATCCTTTGAACTGCTTGACTGTGTGAGCTGAGTTAAAAGGTGGATTGCAAGGTTGTTCAAAGACTTGGACTGACTGGGGTGGCCATGTGGGCAGAGATCCAATGCTTCTCAGTCAAGATCAATGGCCTCATCCAAGTCCTCAGTCCTCCCACACAGTTTGTACTGAGTCGAGAGATTGATGGCAAGGTTGTTCAAACACCTCAACCGATTGGGGTGACCATGTGGGCAGAGTTTCAATGATTCTCAATCAAGCACAATCCTCATCTAAGTCCTGAGTTCCCCCAAGCAGATTGTACCAAGTCAAGAGATGTATGGCAAGATTGTTCAAACGCCTCAACCGATCAGAGTGGCCATGAGGGCAGAGTATCAAAGCTTCTTGATTGAGGTCAATGGCCTCGTTCAAGTCTTGAGTCTCCCAAAGCAGATTGTAGCAAGTCGAGAAACAGATGGAAAAGTTGTTCAAGGATGTTGACCATTTAGGGTGACCATGTGGACAGAGCTCTAATGCTTCTTAATCAAGGTCAACTGCCTCATCCAAGTCCTGAATTCCCCCAAGTAGTTTGTACTGAGTCCAAAGATGGATGGCAAGGTTGTTCAAAGACATTGGATAATCAGGGTGACCATGAGGGCAAAGTTCCAATGCTCCTCAATTGAGGTCAATAGCCTCATCCAAGTCCTGTATCCCACCAAGCCATTCGTAGCAAGTGAAGAGATGTAATGCAAGCCGCATCAAAGAGACAGGCTGATTGCAGTGGCCACATGGACAAAGTTCCAGTGCTTCACGATCAAGTACGATCGCCTCATCAATGTAATTGGCCCCATTTCCATGTTTAAACATGGCAGTGAGAGACTTTGCCTGTGAATGCAACTGTTGAACTGAAATGTTGATGGTCATTTCATTATGTTGTATACAAGCTGGTAAAATAGGCACCTTGTGAATCCATGAGGCTGGGGAAATGTGAGATAGCTATGATACAAATTCCCACTTGGATGACTCTGCAGGTGCAAGGTTATTTGTATTCAGTATTATGCACACTAACAAAAAGAAGGTACAAATACTTTTTGGGATTGATCCAATTTGTTCAATGAACTCAATTGAGCACAGTCATGGTGGTTTGGGATTGAGATGCGCAAGCCAGGATACACGAGGCAGTTGGGCCACATGTGCTAGTACTGCTCCTGAACACCGCCTTGACCGAATGCTGAATCTGACGATGCCTCCGACAGTCAAGGTCTTTATGGTGAACTTGGAGCTTGAGTACTGCAGGTGAGGTAAACACCAAGTTTGTGTTTCCGATGTGGGCATCTTTGACCAGCAAAATGAAGCCAAAAATTTGACTGCAACGGGTTGTGAGGATGACGAGGAGCACAAAAATGAACGTCGAGTTTGCATTGAAAAAGTTACCATGTGATACTAGTACGATTCGTTGGGGGTACGCGTGCACTGTAGCAACCAGTTTGGGCGATCAAGGGTGACAACACTTTTTTTTGCACATGGGGGCTCAGCCTACTAATGACAACTAGTGTCACTCATCGAATGTCTAGGTGCATGGCGAGGGGCAGGAATCTATGCGGCATTGTACCCGCGTGGTGCTGCACAGTGGGGACGACATCGTGTCAGACGGACAATCCAAAAGGGTCTGTGGGAGCACACCTGTTATCAGGTCACTGCTGGCTCTCGCCGACGAGAAGCCTCCTGACGAGAGCTTTCGCTGGCTCGAAACCACTATCTGCCCGCCCCCTTACCTGTCCCTGTGCGTACTGTAGCCCACCAGTGACACCCCAATCCTAGGAGAGGGGCACCTGACAGGCGCACAAACGGGTCGATGGCCCAGGCGGCCTCTCCCTCGCACACTAACCAGGAGCGTGATTTGCAACTTCAACAACTTTCTGTGGCCTGTTCAGCAAACTGTGAATCAAGAATTACCCTGACTATCACCGAGCACCACGATCACAGCTGTAGGCGTGCACGTGCAACCCATCCTATCACTGAACAAAACAATTTAATGAAAAACAAGGAAAACACGAGGGTGCCTTCACATCACGTCTGGATGGCCACACCCACATGGTTCGCGGACACACATCCCAGATGTGTTTGTCCAACTTGGGATCACTCAAGGCCAGACAGGTGCTGGGTGCGCTTGGGCACTCAGCGATGCCATCCATCAACTGATCAGTGATCAATCCCATGACCTCCGCATATGAAAGGGCGATTTTGACATGGGTGCATGTACCTTGCGAATGAATACGCATCGCATGCCATCTACTTAATAAACACACTATGAATGTCCAGCTCAGAGTGAACATGCTCGAGATATGAATTTGGGGCCCAAAAGCGGGGTCGGTATGAATGGCACCACAAGGGGATGCACGTCGTTCGTGAGAATAGGTGACAGACCGACTTCCCCCCTTTTCGATGCTCGGGACACATGGTCGAATATGGGCGCAGACTACTTACACGTGTTTGCTATCATCAGGGTGAGTTTGACGTCCGTTCCTGCCAAGGGCATTCGTGGGGCCAGCATGCAACCATCATGCATGGGTTGAGAGTTGTCTCGACCTGCGTTGACAGCCCTAGTTGCAAGTCATCTATGGGGATAGTGAAGAAAGGTTCCAAACCCTCATCCAACATGCCCCCTAATTGCCACTCCCTGCATCAACTCATCATCAACCTAAAATTTGAGACAGAACGCCGCCGGGGAAAACGGGAAACAACTGTCGGATCTTCATACTAACCAAAAGGGGGATAAGCAATTCAATCATGGTGCATTCATTTGGCTGTGACGACAGCCACTCACCACCCAAGCTGGCACCTCTGATATCGCCACCTCTATGCCTCTCTGCATGCATCTTGACTTCAGCGAGATAAAGTCACGTAACGTATACGAATTCTTATTGCATGTCACGAGGCGCAATTTCAGCAGTACCTCGATCGCATCAAGGATGGGCTGTAACTCATTCCTGAAACTGTGTGCTGGATTTCGAAAGGAGAGATGCTCAATCGAGGGTGGGAGGTCTCACACGAGCGGAACCAAGACGTAGTACATAACCAATTCCTTGAGACCAGTGCATTGGCACAGGAATGCCGCCGAGTCTAGGCTGAAATGAAGCAAGTGAAGCAAACGCAGACGTGGTGCGTGGACTTGCAGAATGTTCCGTGCAGCGACACTGGGGATTTCGTGGAGGTCTAGAATATGGAGGGAGGAACTGGAGGAACCGAGGAGCCATGAAAGCACAGATGGTTGCAGGATGTGTGCGAGTGCGAGGTTGTACAATGAGACGTGCAAAGGGGGCCGTTCCTCCACGTTATTGTCGGTCCCCGGGCCGGTCGTGTGCGGCTGGCGCAATATCGGGGTCTCCCCAGGGTGGTGCCATGGCAACGCAGCAATTTCTATGCCGATCTTCAAGAATTGGATGCGCGGCCATATACCGAGCAACTGGAATAGCACCGGCGATTGAACGCCACAGTACTGGACGTTGAGCACCCAGATACCCTGGCCGGAGTCCTTGAGTTTGGCGAGCACAAACAGGTCGAACTCGTGCAGACTGTACGTGCTCAGTGTGAGTTCGTAGAGCCTGGGACAGTCTTGGAGTATTTGCATGAGGGTTTCTGGTTTGCAGGCGTCGTTGAGCAACAACCCGAGGGATATGTTGAGTGATCGGATGATGTGGCCCATGGGTTTCTTGTGGACAGCAGTCATTTTGAGCGCAGCGTGAAACAACATGGCCACTTGCGATACAAGTTTGTTGGTCTTGTGGAAGAGAAGCGTCTGTGCTGGTACGGTCCATGAGGTGCATACGAGCGAGCAATTTGCGAGAAGAGAATAATTGGGGGATCCAGTAGGCATGTAGTAGGCATGTTCAAGGACGACGAAAACAAGTTCTGGAGGAAGACAGAACATGACAAAGTTGGAGATTTGAGGTGTCGGTTCGACGTTGGTGTTGACAAAGTGGCAGAAGCTAGTAGTGGCGCAGTTCCGGCACAGTCGACTCTCACTCCCATCAGCAAATTCACACTTTACTACTTATGAATGCTTTTTCTACTTTACCATCTTATCATACTTTTCCAGGTGGCTGCTAAGCCAAGTCCCTATAAAGTTGTAAGCAAGTAAGCATAAGTACTTGAGTGCTCAAGCACTGTAATATGAAATGGTGCACCACACATACAGCTAGTACAAACTGTGTGCTAGTCATTGCTGTCACCACCGCCATCACCCTTGTCACCATCCAGATGTGCCATTAGGCTGCCCCTGCCTTTACTATCCTTGCTGGCATCGTCGTCGTCGTCGTAGTGACAATTGTGTTGCCCTCACCCTTGCCATCGTCGTGTTGTGTCATGTTCCACTCTGTCGTCGTTGCGCCGTCCTTCGCCGGTGTTGTCGTTGTCGTTGTTGTGGTGACGGGCACGTCGTCTTGTCCCCATCCACTTTTCTGTCCTCGCAGGCATCGTTGTCATCGCTGTGGTGACGGACATGCTGTTGCATTGCCCTTGCCCTCGTTGTCGTCATCCTGTGTGTGTCCACACGCCATCCTCGCTGTTATGGTGGTGGGTGGTGGCAGTAGTGGTGACGGGCATGCTGCCTCATTGTTCCCCCTTGGCGCCGCGTTGTTGTTGTTGTTGTCGATGTGGTGGCGGGTACGCAGTTGCGTTGCCGTTGCCCTTGTCATTGTTGTCGTCCTACACACGTCGCTGCGTCAGTCCCATCGTCACCATCATGGTGACCAGCACACCATTGCGCCACCCTCTCCCTCACTGTCATCGTTGCATCATCATGCGCATGTCCCTCACTGGGGCTCGAAATGGGTGGGAGGGGCCGCTAGGAGAGTGGTTGGGCTCGAAAGAGGCCATTGGGAGAGCGGTTGTGTTCGATGTGGCCAGGAGAGGGCTGGAAGGTGGTACAGGATGAGTGACTGTGCTCAAGAGGGTCTGGAGGTGGTGACGAGCGAGCGGTTGCGCTCAAGGAGGTTGGGAGGCGGCACAGGGTGAGTAGTTGCACTCGACAGGGTCAGGAGGCGGGTTCGAGTGAGCAGGCTCAAAATAGTGGGGAGGCGTAGCTTCTTTGTTTTGGCTTCGTTACCCTGTGGCGACTTAGAGCCAGTCCAGGAGGGCTGCTAGCAGCCTAGTTGCATCAGCTGTATCGCTTACTAGCTCGGCTAGTATCGGCTAGAGTGGTCCTGTGCTCTGAGCAAGTTGGCACTCCGCGATCTCGGAAACCTCCACCTTGCCATATCTGGGGACTATGTCATCCTTCTTCCCCCCTCCCCATGCTGGTCTTATGATCAGAGCAGCAACTACACCTCATCCAGTACATGACACTACTCCTCAACATCATTATTTGTGCTATAGTTGGTGTCATCTCTGAGGCTGCAACTCATCAACCCTGCAAGGATCCTGAGCTGTATCATATGTCCATCCTGTCTGGTGAAGGATGGATGATTGAACTGTTAACTGGTCACCCAGATCACATCCAAAATGAACTTGGGATGTCCACTAAGCTCTTCAATGAGCTAATTGTGATTCTTCAAGACCATAGGCATGCCAATTCAAGATCTGTGTTGTTAGAAGAACAACTCGCAATTTTCCTTTATACTTGTATCACTGGTCTGCCTGTGAGGCACATCAGGGAGCATTTTCAATGAGCTAATGATACCATTTCATGGTAAGTACTGTGCATTACCAGGATGAAGACTAACAATATCACTAGCTACTTCCACAAAATGGTCCTAATATTCTCTGCTCCACCAATCTATACCACATTTGTCAAGCTGCCCAGCATTGATCCCCTTTCCCTCAAAATCTAATTCAACAGCAAACTTTACCCATACTTCAAGGATGTCATTGGTGCTATTGATGGCAGCCACATTCCCATTTCTCCACTAGCACGTTTTGTCTCTGCCTACCAAAACTGCAAGGGTTTCCCTTCACAAAACTGTCTCTTTGCATGTGATTTTGATCTTTGTTTCACATATGTGCTTACTGGATAAGAGGGGTCAGCCTCAGACTTCCACCTTTTTGGTGACATGTGTTCATGCAACCTGGAAATTCCCAAGGGTCAATATCTCCTTGGTAACCTTGGGTTTCCCTCCAAGGCTTTGCTCCTTGTTCTTTATTGGGGAGTGTATTATCATTTGGCTGAGTGGGGGTGGGCAGATGTTGTTATGGTGTTAAACTTGGATCCTCCTGGGGGAAGTCCGGAGTTTTGGAGGGTCGGAGGTACCGAGGGTATGGGGCGAGTTGGAGGGGGGCGAGGACTCTTGGCGCAGGACTTATGTGTCACACCCTTGTACTCGCGGTCCTCGGAGTCGGAGGTCAGAGAGGAGAGTCTGAGAGACTCAAGTGAGGGAAGACAGGAGGAAGTTAATTCGATATTCGAACTGAAGTATCTACAACGAATTTACAGAGTTTATATACTAACGGAGTTGCACTGGATTCATAAGCTGGAACGGAGGATTACCGGAGTATTACAAATGTTAGTAAGATGGAACAAGGGAATGAGTAAGACAGGAATGTATATACCGGAGTACTGGAGCTGTGTGAAGCACAGGTCTATCGGAAGGGACAAGAAGCGAAACTAATACAAACGGAGTAAGTAAGAACAAGGATGTACAAAAGAGGAACGAGAATGGTCTGAAGGTCAGGTGACCAGAGGATAGGAGAAATCACACCAGAGTTGGTGTGGAGTTGAGGAGCAGAGACCAGAGTTGGACTTTGTAAAAAAGCGGCATATGACATACTGTCGTATTGTTGCGTCAATCCGTCTTTCGTTTCTCCTTTGCTTATTCCGACCCCGGCTCTTGCTGGGAGCATTACCTTTTTGTCATATCGCTGACCCAGCAGCCTCTCTACCCCGCTTTCTGGCCTGGCACCATTCCTTCGGATCCTACTGGAACAGGCCCCAGACTTTATTCTTGATATTCCAGTATGTTCCATGGACAGCCTCTCTCCTCCGCCACTTCTCTCACAGTGGCGTCGTCTCTCCGCTATTTTCCCATTGACTCATACATACTTACCAATCCACAGTAGTTCCGTCTGATTCTATGGACTTCCATTGCTTATGTACCTATTGAGTACTTATACCTCCACTGCCTGTACAGTAGTCTCTATTCTTGATCTGTGCAATCTAGCGTCGTATCTTGAACCACCCCCAGACTTCTATTAGTCTCTGTATGCTACTGAAGTACTCTGTGAGTTCCAAGGCGATTCCTTGTGAACCTCCCTTGTTTACCTTCAACCTGATGACTGCTCCATCATCCACCCCCTTGGATTGAACCTTGGTGACTCCCGACGTTCCGGATTCTCTTTGCAACACTATGCGTAACAGATGTATGGTGAGTATTCATTTTGTTTTTGGTGTTTAACTAACAAAGTACAGATCTACTACTCAATAGGAACTCTTCAATTTGTGACATGTGTCAGTACACAACGTGATTGAATGCACATTTGGTGTACTTAAAAAACAATTTCGAATTCTCCTCTTACCCTTCTGTTACCCCTTAGAAATCCAGGCATGCATTCCCATGGCACTCTGCGCCATTCATAATTTTATGGTGTTGCATAATCCAGATGGTTGGCCATCACATGACAATAACAATAACAATAACAATAACAACATGACCAATAGTTCTGATGAAGAATACAGTAATGACTGGAATGAGGAAGAGGAAGGAGATACAAACTTGTGCAATCAAATTGCATGCCAGATGTGGGATGATTATCTACAGCTTCAGCATGCTAGGGAGCTAAATGGAGATGATGGTGCTAATATTGAGATTACTATGTAGTATTTGCTACATACAACAAATACATCACGTTAGTATGAAAGTAAACAAGGAGCATAGTACAAATGAGTATTAGAAATTCTGTTCAAACAAAGATGTGTCATCATATGAGAAATCACTATAGACCTGGTAATTCATCTTTGCCACAACACCCACATTTTCCACAGCAGATGACCCAGGTTCTGCCAAGTACTTGTTGCCACCAGGAATGGACATGTTGGTGCCCAGAGTGGGTTCAGACAAAAATGAGACAGATGATTGTGTTGTGGGATTTGAAGATACTGATGGATTGCCAGCTTGAAAGAGAATAGGTGAGTTGACAATTGAGGGTGGGGGAGTGAAAGAGGAGACAGAGGCTGGTGACGAAATAAATGATTGTACCAGGTATTGCTTCCAGTACCAGTTCATGGCTATGGTATGGTGCAGCACGGCATCGTCCAGATCAGTATACATCTGACAAAATGTGTTGTTCAACATGAACTCCAAGAACAACTTGGCACAGATGGCAGGATCAAGATTGACATCATTGTTGAGATAAGACATTATAAGTGAGTAATGTGACACAATTTGGAGTGGAGAGAGAGCTGGAGGCTGAAGCAAAGGCTGGCTGGGGACAGAAGTCAAAGATGGGGCAGCAAGCATGGTCTGAAAGCCCATAGTCTGTTGCTTGGTTGATTGTGCCAGTTATGTTTGTCATGGCAGTAGTGTTTGCCATAGTCGATTTTGCATTTGTGGTCTTTGAACATTTGTGGGAGGATGGGACAATGGATGGAGTCCAATGAGAAATGGCAGACATCCTACTGAGGCTATGAGGCTTTGAAACTTTGTCAGCCATTAATACCAGCGTTGTGTGAGTGGAGGTGGGAAGAGGGTGAGTGATGGATATGTTTGAAAAAAACATCTGACTGCCACTGTCTGAGGAGAAATTGGGGGAGTGTGTTGTTATGGGGGAGATTTCCTAATTCAACTGGGCTATGGCTGACATAGCATTATGTGCTGCTGCCATCCTAACCTGAGGGTTGGTTGAAGTGACATTGGTACCAAGTTTGAGCAACTGCGTAAGATCCAACTCATCACCAATGCTAGTGTTACGGTATTAGACGGGCCTTAGCCCCTGACGGACCTTATATTATATTTTTCACTCTTTTCTCACCTTTTCACTTATAGACACATGACGCTTTGCTTTCACTCTTGTCATGGTCTCCCCAATGGACAACCCCTTATCTTCTAACCTGTGCTAGACACAGCCCTTATCGCTTATCTACGACATGAGGCTGTGCCTTATCTTTTATGCGCTTCACTTCTCATGCCTCATGCCTTCCTTATCACACATGCATTGCATGCATGTTTATGCTTATCTCTTATCTCCACAGATCTCATGACCTTCATGACTCACGATCCATGCCTTAGACGCATGTTATGCTTCTCATGACTCATTATGGCTCCGATACATGAGTTGACCTCATGTTCCATGCTTCTAACATGCACAGATAGCATGTTCATGCTTCTACGCCACTTGATCCATGCACAGGAGGCATGTATGGCTATGTCTTCCATTCCACACAGCCCTAAGGCTGTTCTCCTCATGGTGACACATGCGGTAGCCGCATGTTATGGACATATATAGATATGTATCGGTAGATTCGGTACAAACATGTACATACCCCTAGGTAGTATATAAAGGCCCAGTGCCAGCCAAGGGACCTCAGTTTGTCCTCTTGGTTTTCCCCCTCCAACCTTGGTAACTGGAGAGCCTTGGTGCACGCTCACCGAAATCCCTGTTCTGTTTGAGCAGCCTGTAGCACTTACGATTGGATTAGGTGTCAACACCTTTATTGGTTGTTGGGTTGTTTCAGCTAGGCTGCATGGATTTCCAAGCATGTGACCATCATAAGATCCTGCTTTGTTGAACACTGTTGGCATGTCTGTATCTTGATCTATTTTATACATGAGCTGGCTTGGCGCTTGAAAGGTGATTGGCTCCAGATTATCTTGTGACCTGGTCATATACAATTTGTGCCCCTCAGCACCAGCAGATGAACTAGCACAGATCTGCTTCATCTTTGCATAGAATGTCCACTCCATGTTATGGAAGCATGATATTTTTTTTTTTCTAGACTAGAATGAGTACGAGGTGAAAGTTGCATAAGAGAATATGCATGTCAGAGCAACCCAAAATGTACTGATCCCAGTCTAAAACTTCCTCTGGTGATGTATCATCAACATTTGCACTGCAGGTCTCACTCCAACAACCATGGCCAGAATTGTTGATCCATGCATCTATTGCCCTGAAGGTCAACTTGAGCTGCACAAATATGTTCATCATTGTGTTCCAATTCCACAATAAATGGTAACATACTGAGGTGAATTTGTTCTGGACAGATGACCCCGCCCTACCAGTATTGAGTGTTCTAGCTACAAGATTGAATGTGGTGAGTGTGAAACTATAGGATTGTGCCATTTTTGCCTTTTGTTTGATAAGGATGTCCAGCATCCTATGGATTTCATTGTCAGACCAATAGAGTTGGGTTTGCTGGAGTGGCTGCTTGGGCAGTTGGTGATGCATCATTCATAGTGCCTTGATTCCACAGAGAACGATGAAAGAAGAAAAACTGAAAAGTACATTCTGCAGAGACTGATAGTTGATGTGTGGGTGGTGGTTTGAGGGCATGCTGAGAGTACGTGGGGCATTTCAGACTCTGCTATCTTGATTATGTGAAGGCGCAGACTCATACCGTATAAATAGGAGATTGTGGAGTTCAACTTGCTTGGAGCACAGGACCATTCTTGCTGATACTAGCTGAGCTAGCAAGTGATACAGCCAATGCAACTAGGCTGCTAGCAGCCCTCCTGGACTGGCTCTTAGTTTTTTTTCGGCAAGAATCACGTGTGTCAAAATCATGTGATGTTGATTTTTACTTTTCAGTGTTGCTCTGCCCTTGACCCAACTATTTGTTTTCCTTTGTCACACCCATTTATACCCAATTTTCACTGGGGCTCCATTGTAACAGTGACAACAACCATGACTAGCTATTCACCCAGTCTGCTGGTGCCTTCAGCACCAGTCATGCTACTTTTTTAGACAGGATTTATTTAAGTAGTAGCAAATGCTTGCTTTGGCACCTTTGGTGCCTGTGCTTGCATTTGGTAGTTAGATCTGATTGTACCTTTAGCACAAAATGTTAGGGAATTTGGAATAACAATGGCTTCAAATTGAAGGCATAAAGTTTTTATATAACAAACTCCATGTATTTATAAGTACAAATCAAAGCTGCAAATTCCTAAATACTTCTGGCCAAACTATATTGGTGGCCTTTTTCTCCTTTTAATGCAAAGGAAACAAAATTTTGATGTTTTTTAGATGTATACATCATGATAGTGCCACATACAATTGGCCATGAGAAAATATTGGTGATCTCAGGTTCAATCCAACATGCTTCAAGGTTTGACCTTGTGATTTGTTGATGGTCATGGCATAGACCAAGTGGACAGGGAACTGAAATCATCTAAAAGGTACAGATGAGTCTTCCATGCCAAAATCCAAGGTTATTCTTGGAATCAACACAACCTCTCTATTGCCATCTTTAGTCAAGACATGACACTCCAAGATTCTTTGGGTGGCTTTAAAAAGCCTCAAGTAAGTATCATAGCAAAGTCCATGAAGAGGATCCAAATTGCACAACAGCATTAGTGGAGCACCAATTTTGAGTTTCAACTTGTGCAGAGGAAATCCTGAAGGATTGATAGTATTCAAGATCTCTGGTTGAATATAGTTGTATTTTACATTAGTGACACTATTTGCACTCAAATGGGTGGTCCACTCCTATGGTGTGACAGAGTCTAGAATAGAAGCATTGAATTGATGGACTTTTTTATTTTTTGGACAAAGGATGGTATGGCTCAAAAAATATTTATCTGGCAGATTCTGTTCTTGAGCAAGAAGCTGAGAGTATAGAGCTTGAAACAATCCAACAATTATAAAGCTACTATAGGCTGCTCAAACAGAACAAGGAGAGAAGTCTGAAGTATGGCTCTTTATTGAAAGGGGAAAATCAAGAGGACAAACTGAGGTCCTCTGGGCTGGCACTGGGCCTTTATATACTACCTAGGGGTATATACATGTTTATACTGAATCTACTGATACATATCCATATATGTCCATAATATGTGGCTATAGCATGTATCACCATGAGGAGAACAGCCTTAGGGGTATGTGAAATAGAAGCATAAACATGAGGTGTTTCATGTGTATCAGAAGAGAAGCATGACATGCAGACAATGCATGGATCTGAAACATAAAAAGCATAGAAGAATGGAAGCATACTGTTATGATTCTTCCTTTTCCCTTCTATGCTTGTCTTTCTTGTACTGCTTAGCCCATCCCAGTGATATGTTGGATGCTTATTTCCCTTCAGCTGGTTACTACAATACCTAATTCCTTTATTGCCCAATAACCATTTGCCCAGTAACTGGCCTCTTTTCATATGCTCATGCTTATTGTTTATCATAAACACTTGGTCATGAATGTTTCACAACATTCCATGACCTTCTTTTCCTGCTTATGTAATCTCCATCCTCATTCTGTATATAAACCACCTCTTTGTGTACTACTACTTCTCACACTTGTCTTTCCTGTATATCCACCTAAATCCAAGTGTTCCCTTGTTCTCAAATCTTAGCTGTGCTAGGGCCTCATCTCTCTAAGTTTGAGGTCTTCTTTTGATAGACCTCTGTGTTGCTTTGACTGTTGTCATTGCATAACACCCCTTTGTCCCCTGAACCCTTGGCTTTCCCCTAGGTTACCTAGTCACTCTACATATTGCAACTGACTCTCCATCGCTAGGAAAGCCCTAGGACCTGCATCCCCTTCATTCATATACCTCATCTCTAGCACTTGAACTTCAGGTCCTTTAGGACTATGATAGTCCCCAACTGGGTCCTATCATAACACATACCATGAGGATGTGGCATGAATCAAAAGAAGACATGAGTCATAAAAGATCAGAAGTGCATAAAAGATAAGGCACTGCCTCATGTCATGGATAAGAGATAAGGGCTGTATCTGGGCATAGGGTTAAAAGATAAGAGAATAAAATGTCAGGGCAACTGTAACAAGTGGGAAAGTGATGTGTCATGTGTCTGTGAATTGTTAGATAAGATAAGATAAGAAAGTGAAAAATAATGCTTAGTCCATTAGAATGTGTCTATAACAGAGCTTGAATTAGAGATTCCATGATGTCCCCACAATGCATATGTTCTGGAAGAACCACATTCCTTTCAGTGACACCTATATGAAGAAGTTGTTGAGCCTAATTATTAGACTCTGGATCTTGACCAAGGTGCATGTTCTGATGAAGGTAGTGTATTGCTATGGTAGGCCAAAGGTTGGAATGGGTAAGGGTGGCAGGCACAATCTGTTCTCTTGCACCATGTTGAATTACTGGAAGAGTTTGCCTGAAGTTACCATTGAAAAGAATAGTGATTCCACCAAAGGAATAATTTGGCTGGTTCAAAAAATCCTTCAAAGTGTGATCCACAGCTTCAATTACATAGTGGTGTTGAGAGGCAGACTCATCCCAAATGATAAGTGCAGTCTCTTTAAGAAGCTGGTGAACAATGTCATTTTTTTAATGTTACAGATGCTCTTTTCATGGCAAGGAGTTGGAATTTTGAAGCAAGAATGAGCAGTATGACCATCAGAAAGGAGAAGTGATGCCAGACCAGTGGAAGTCATACAAAGAACAATTTTGTGTTGTGCATAAATCCTTGTAGCTATGAGCTTTGCCAAGTATGTCTTGTCACAACCACTACTACTACAAAGGATGAATGTTGTGCCATTGGAATTGTGGACACTATCCAAGACTATATGATAGAGAGCATTCTGCTGGGCATTGAGAGTAGGAAGATCAACATCAACAACCTGTTGTTGCTCTTGAACATCATAAGCCAGCTGTCCATTGATGAGAAAATTTCCCTGTTAAACACTCCAATTGTGCTATGGTCTAGGCATGGTTGGAAAGTCTGACAGCAAGCTCTTCCCTTGCTTCTGAAGTCCTTGATCAATCAGATAGAGACCATAATCATAGATTTGCTTTTAGGTAGAATCTGGAATATGAAGGATACAAAGAAGATGTTATTGTAGATTATTACAAAGATGATGTTTGGTAGCATTCCAAAGTCTGTAAGGATCCACAGGAGAGCAATGAATAAGTATGATGGTGAAGATTTGGCAAAGGCAATAGCCCATGGCAAAATAAACAGCCTTTTGAAGACATAACAACCATTCTCTATCATCTTGCAAAAGACCTTTTGCACAACATGCCTCTTTGAAAGACTCATAAAGATGGCCATCAACAGTACACAAACTTTTATAAGATGTAGCACCTGTAAGAACAGCATATGAGCTTTGATGTTTTTTGTATATGAAAATTACACATACCCTTGATCACAGTGAGTAGAAGACACAAATAAAATACTTCACCAGCAGAAAGAAAGTTGGAGTACATGTGTCCAATGGCCTTGTATCTTTGATGAACCTTTCAAACAGCACAGGTCTTGTTCCAAACAAACTTCTCAGAAAAATCTTGATAAAAACAATTATGTGCTCCAGCAGCAATAAGGTCAGGATCTTCATTGGCCTTGAACCAACCCAACAGCTCAGTGTCCTTATAAGTGATAGTCAAACATGCAACAACTTTATACAATGCTTGGCCAAGTTGAATATTATTGTGTGCACTATTGAGTTGCACAAAGCCAAGAAATGCCATATAGATATTCCAAATACCTGATGGTTTTTCCTTGATCCAGGATCTTGTTATAGAAAAATAAGCATTGACATTTGATGCTTGTCAGGCATTGCATATTAGATTGACCTGTCTTTTTATTGAGTCACCCTATGCAAGTAAAATCAAGATAGCATGATGTGTATGAAGGAATAGCATCTATGAGTAGTCACAACCATAAAGCTTGCATCTGACTTTTGAACATCTCCATGATACCAGAGCATGTGGCCTTTCAATTGGGTATTTTTACACCTGGGATTGCACAAAAAGCAATATTGATCATGTTCTTGAATGACAGGTGTTCTAGTATGGCTATTGGCTGGTCAGTATTGATGAGCCACTAAATTGCTGCTTTGTGAAACAGTTCATTGCTATACAAAGGAATCACCTCCTTGGGTGGTATCAGTTGAAGGTATGAGTCCAATGACTCTGCCATTGAGTACTTATAGCTTGTTCTTTACAATCTTTTGGAAGCATTGATGCAAATGCATTCACCCTTGCCCATTGCAAATACTCAGCCTAAGTATATCATAGAACACAAAAGTTAGGACACTATAATGGTACTTTATGGCATAATTACTCTATGGTGCCATTCCAGATGATAGTGTAATGTGGATATCTCTGAAACCAGAAACACCACATGTGATCCCTTTCTATAAGCATATTAGTGTCAATCAATTGCATCCATAAATCAATCTATGAGCATTTTTTACAATTCTGAATCTTCTTGTTGTTTTTGCCAGTATACACAGCAGTAAAAAACTCAGCAATGTTACACATGTGGCTCTTATGAGCTGGGACATCACTGATGTCAATGACCTCAACATCTTTGAGGAGTTTCTCTGGACCATTGTCATTTCAAGGTATCACAGAGGATAGAGCTATTTTCAATTGAAATTAGTAGCAAATATGCCTCATCAATGGTCAATCAAACCTTACCTTGACTGTCAGATGCATGCACAGTACCCTGGTTGTTCATAATCAGATTTGTGCACATTTGTTTTGGTTTCTATTAGATCGGGCATTGAAAATCATGCTGAACAAGAACATTCAACAGCTTCAACTTACCCTTGTTATTCCTTGCCAAAACCAGTGCTTCATCATCACTGGAAATGAATGTTATGGCACTGTTTTTGCACTTTCAGGAAGGTAGTGATTCAGATGGAGAATATAAGACATCATCTGATGGAGAGAATGAGTTCAATGGATTGCAATTTGGCTGGAGGGCACTTGGCATGCTGGACCAAGTGTGGTGGGAGTGAAGTTCTGATACTGTGGCATTGTTGACATCTTGTAATTTAGCCAACAGCACCACAGTTTGCTTTGGTCAAGATATTTCATTCTCCATGCTGGCAAAATCCTATTATGGGAATGAAAAAAGTGAGTTGAAATGATGTGCTATATTTAGGTGGTGACTGCTGACAACTACTATACAGTATATATGACCTAAACTGGGGCTTGAGCCCAAGGCTCAAGGCCTGCAGATAATAGAGCCTGAGCCCTGAGCCTAGTAAGGTCTTTGGAAAGGGCCAGGTCAGGTCAGGCTCAAGGCTTGAGCCCAAGCCTGGCACATCACTAACTAGGACACAGTAATAACCTAGAGATGTAGGTCTGACTAGGAAGTGGGATTGGGTAGACATAAAGCAACAAATGGGTCTTTGAAAGTGAGGCTAGCTAAATAACCAAACAGATTGGAAGTTGCAGAACTAAATGAATTGCTAGATGAATCCAGGTAGAACTAGCTTAGTGTACATCTGTATGTGTGACTAGTATTTAAGGAGGAGGGGAAGATGCATGGATCAAGGGCATGAAAGAAAACTATTGCCAGGATAGGAAAGAAACATTGGGGAACAACATTGAAGAATCATGACTAAGGTAAGAAAAAAATGCTACTGGTGGGAGGAGTTACAATAACAAGCAAGTAATAAGTAATTGGCTGATGGAGGAATGGAAGTGAGTCATCATAGGAAAAAGGAAAGAATGTTCATGGAAAGAGAAGAAAAGGGATGAATCATAACATTATCCCCCTGTTAAGTTCAAAGTAGCCACAAGGACTACTAGATGTCACCAAGGTTATGCCCTCCAGAAGATCTGCACATGTTTGCACATGCTTCAGCATTGTGGAAGTTGTGATAGTTGCTGTAGTCTGAGATGGGGTTCTTGGTGTCATCTGGGATGTTGTTAGGGATGGTGTTGGCAGGGGTAGTTGTTACATGAAGTGTAGCAAAGAGATCTGGAATAATGGAGGTAACCAACATTTAATCCAAAGATCAAAGGGGAATGAGTGGTGTGTGTAAGGGAGTATGCCTTAGCACTAACAGAGCAACTCAAGAGTGTGCAGAGACTTAGAGAGATTCAGGAGGTGGTTTAAGATACTATACTTGGATTGTAAAGATCAAGAATAAGGACTACAATACATGGCAGCTGTTACAATAGACCTGAAAAGGGGCTAGTGTAGTCCTAAGAGACCTGGAGGGTGAAGGGCGAGGAGGCAAGAGGTCCTTTGGGATTTCCTAGCAATGTACATCTGTTGCAATACACAGGGAGACAAGGAACCTCAAGGGTGTTGAGGCATCAAGGGGCAAAGGGGTATTGCACAACAATGATGGTCAAAGCAATACAAAAGCCACTCAGTAGTAGGCTTAAGACTAAGACAAGGTGAAACCCTAGCACAGCTGAGGGATAGAACAAAAGGGCTTGGATTCCAGGTGGTAGTTTAGGAAAGACAAGCATGGGAAGCTATAGTACAAGACAGATGGGTTTATATATCAAGATGAAAGGAGATGACATAAGTGAACATGGAAGGTCATAGAATGTTGTGGAACATTCATGACAACGCATTAGAGATAAGAGATAAATGGAAGCGAATGAAAAGAAGCTGGTTAGTGGGCAAATGGCTATAGGGTGATAGGGGCTATGGGTATAGTGGTAACCAGCTGAAAGAAATGAGCGTCCAATGCATTGCTGGAATGGGCTAAGTGGTACAAAGAGGGCAAGCATAACAAAGAAAGAAAGAATTGTAACAGCAGCTGCGGTATATATACTCAGGTAGTATGTAAGCACCAGAATACAATGGAATTGCATGGAATGGCTGTGAATAACAACTATGTATGAGTAACATGGAAAGATGTGGAAAGACAAGGCCATCATAAAAGAGGTGACTGAGTAAGTGAGCTATTTAAAGTAAGCAGATGGAAAAGAAAAGAACAATGCTAGTACCCCTTCTGGTAAGAGCTGGGAAACAGTGTGGGGCTAAAATGAAGTGTAAAGGTGCTGCTGGTTCAGTGAGACAACAAACAGATAATGTTTCCAGCTGAGCTCTGAATCTAGGTAGAAGAAGGAAAACAGGAAAACAGATGCATATAACAATACAACCATAACACAAACACACATGGGAATATTGCTTAGCATTGTAGAGACCAAACAGAGTACAAACTCTTGGCTACAAATAGAGCTAGAAAGTATGTAATTTGGTCCAAATGCAGCTACAATATAACCATTTTAAAACAGCAATACCATTGAAAGAGTTTTTTCACTTTTCAATCTCAAGATAGAATCTTAGTAAAATCAAGGTGTAATTACCCATATATGCATGGGAAACCA
>JBBPTZ010000445.1:7750-21927 GCA_038094315.1 Phylloporus cf. tubipes | reverse complement strand
GAGGGAACCCCAGAGCGATGCAGTCGATCACGTAGACCCGTGAGCAAGCTTGCAGTCGATTTATTTTCGTCTCACCCCGCAATTTTTGTAGACTGATAGGAAATGGCGGGGACTCACCGAATAACTCGGGAGGGATGATTCCCTCCACCGCACCACCTTTCGCGATGACTAGATGGGTGGCACAGACCAGGATAAACTACGTTTCCGTTACTCCATACAACTACACGGATACTGCCATCCATGGTTTCCAGGGAACTCACCAGCCTGCCATATGGATGGGTGAAAGCGGTCAGGTTACGGTGTGCCCCGGTGCGGGAAAGGTCCGTTCAAAGTTCGAGGACCGCGGTATGACATTCAGCCATGAGAGGGAGGTAACCACCGCCAGCTATTATAGCGTCGAATCAGAAGCCATCGAAGGCGGTAAAATATTCGCTGAACAAAGCGCAAGTGGGTACCTTGCAAGCCGAGGCTGAGAAGTTGTGCATGACTGCTTTGCGTAGGTTCTCGCGTCGGACATCTGCGCTTCACATTCACAGACACGAACATCCCCTACATCCTCGTAGAAGCCACACGACCATCCGTAATCGGCTCTTCGGATCCCAACAACGTCACGTATCCCGAGGGAAGCATCGCCATTGACCCGGACCGCTTGGAAATCTGCGGTTGCAATCCTGAGAGGCAGGACCACATCATCGCGCCCATCTCTACACCCGCTACGAAATGGAGTGGATACTTTTGTGCTAGATTTGACCAGCCCTTTGCTTCTTGGGGGATTGCACAAAACGGAAGTCTGACCCCGGGTCAGAACAACGGTGCTGGCGCCATGCTGTCCGCATATGCTACGTTTAAGCCAACGCTAGCGCAGGTCAACGTCAGGGTCGCGGTTTCGTTCATCTCGATCGACCAAGCTCGTCAGAACCTGGAGAAAGAGATACCAGATGGACAGTCTCTCGAAGCAACAGCCAGGATCACCCGCGCTGCCTGGGCCGAAAAGCTCGATAGAATCAAACTTGTTGGCGCGACGCAAGAACAGCAAAGGGTCTTTTATACCGCATTTTTCCATACCCTTCAAGTACGTTCATCAATAGTGACAATGCGACTCACTCATCCACGTAGTATCCTTACGAACAAGACGAAGGCGGGAGATATTACTCTGGTTACGACGACTCCATCCACGAGGGTATATCTTACTCTGGTTATTCAGTCTGGGTATGTTGGTTTTCCCTCCTTGTGATCTAACATTTGATTGCGTTTAGGACACATATCGTGCAGAGTGGGCGTGGCTTATTCTTTTCGCCCCGGAGAGAATCCCGGGAATGATACAGAGCATGATTCAAGACTACAAAGAGGTATCCATTTCAGGGACCAACATGATCTCTTGCTCAACCACCTTTTCCTTGCAGGGCGGCTGGCTTCCCATGTGGAAGAACGTGATTGGTAAGACCACCCCACTATTTCGTGCCTCTATTCTGATGTTGAAGTACAGAAACAAACATCATGGTTCGTGGGTCCACTCTAGCTAACTCTCGTTGTCTGTGAAAACGACCAGATTGGCACACATGCGGATTCACTCATCGCAGAAGCAGTTCTTAAAAACCTCACCGGTTTCGACTTGGACACTGCTTGGAATGCAGTATATAAAAGTGCTACGACACCCCCAATTCATGACACCATAGTTTCGTGAGCCTGGAAGTCCTTGTGTGTATTGAAATAATCTGACTTATTGCACAGATATGGTGATCGCGAAGAGGCATGTTTTGCGCCTAGTACACAGTCGTGTTGAATGACCCTCTTTCCAGTTCGTTGACTACGAAGTGCGTGCGGGTTTATCTACTGCTTATGAGCCAAGAGGTTGGGTCGCGGATGACGTGCACTCCGAGTCCGCCTCCCGCACTCTCGGCTATTCGTGTGAGTGTTTTGGAGAAGACCGTCGATGGCTCACTGTAAAACTTTGGTAGACAACGACTTTGCGGTCTCTGTTCTAGCAGGCCTGCTCAACAAGACAAACGAACGCGTGTTTTTCCGAGAACGTGCGATGAACAACCCATTTACTATATTCAACCCTGCAACCGGATTCATGGAGGCAAGAAACTTGAATGGGGACTGGGCAGGTCCAGACAATGGGTGGACAGAGGGCGACAAGTGGGCATACACGTTTGACGTGGTGCACAATATTCCCGAGTTGATCGAACGCAAGGGTGGAAATAGGAAATTCGTCGAGTTTTTGGACGAGCATTTCGATGGCGGTGAGTAATAATGATTCGTAGGTGGGTGTTCGGACGACTCGGCGACTGCCCTACAGGCCACAATGATCATACGAATGAGGTGATGACGGACGGCCACGGCAGGGTCCTCACTCATGTACTTTTTTTAGCCTTCTCATCATATTCCGTACCTCTACTCGCTGGCCGGTGCTGCGTCTAAATCGCAGATCCGTGTCCGTCGGATTGCCGCATCGGACTACAACGCAACCGTCAACGGACTGTCAGGGGTACGGGCGCCTGTCATATGTCACCTGCCAGCTCACCTTTGATTTCCCAGAACGAGGATTGCGGTCAGATGAGTGCCTGGTATCTCTTCAGCGCGCTCGGATTCTATCCGGTGAACCCGGTATCAGGCGAATACGTGATCGGGAGGTATGCTTCGCGTTCACAACTTTCCCTTCCTACGCACTCACTTGGCTTGCAGTCCCTTCTTCGACAGGATCTTGATCGACCTACCGTCTTCGAACAAGAAATTGGACATCGTTTCTCCCGGAGCACCATCCAAGCCGTATGTCCAGTCCCTAAGTGTCGACGGCCGCAGTGTGGAACAGCCTGTCATCCGACACGATCAGATCTCGCGGGGAGGGATCTTGACGTTCACAATGAGGGATACCCCACAAGTTTGGGGAAGTGAAGTGACGTTCCAACAATAAAATGTTGCTCGAGTGTGAACTTCGTCTATGCGCTTTGTCTGTAGTATGTTGTGGTTGTGAATGCTTTGGCTTCTCGATTTGCACTTCAGTACTCTAATAGCAAATGTTGGGCGTGAGTGCATTTTGAGTCGATGATAGAAAGTGCACAAGGGAGCATGGTACACAAACCCTAACCCGAGGATAGGGTTGGCGTGGGAGAGTGAACGTGTCCTACCGAATTGATCCAAAAGTTGAACTTGACCAATACCACGTTCGAGGTTGTTTTGGACCGGAACACGTCCAACACGTTCGACTCATGAGGTTACCCACACTCGCAGGGCTTTTGTTACTGGTTCCTCCAGTCTTTGGTGAACCGTCAAGTTCGGGCTCGATAGCCCACCCCAATCTTCAACCTCTCATCGTTCGTGCGGACGCCTTTCTCTCCGCTGGCCAGTTCAGCGATGCCGCCAAGACCTACACAGAAGCAATTTCGCTTTCGCCCGGCGATTACCTTCTTTTCTACAAACGCGCTACCGCCTATTTCTCGCTCAGCAGACATTCCAGTGCCTTGGACGATTTCTCCAAGGTCCTCGATCTAACCTCTGGCGAATTCGATAAAGCGATCATGATGATGGCAAAGATATACACCAAGGATGGTAATTTCGCTCAAGCCAAGAGCACTCTTGATACCTACGCGTCCAAGGTTCCCGGCAGCTCTGGAGTCGACGAACTAATGGTGGATATTAAAGAAGCACAAGCGGCCGCGAAGAAGGCAAGCAATGCAAAACGCGCTCAACTCTGGACAGTCTGCTCGGAGGCGGCAACACAGGCTCTCAGAGTAGCCAGCCACAGTACTGAGATTCGTCGAATACGCGCAGAATGTAGTCTTGCAGGAGGTGATCCACAAGGTGCTGTCGTCGATTTGAGGCTAGTGCTATTCATCTGTGTTTCGTTGCTATGCCGATTTACACGCTTCCAGCCGACTTTCGTATCTCACACGCCCGACGACGTCCTCCCTCATGCGAATATTCCGACTGGCATACTTCCTCCTCCCACCCTCCCAAACTACTTCCTCGCATACCTCTCATCTTGCCCCTCTCAAGCAATGTTTACACCTTGATCCCGACTCACCTTCTTGTAAACCCGCCCACAGGCTAGTCAAGACACTCGACAAGAGTTTCGCAAAACTCGACAAACACATTCAGGATAATGACTGGATGGGATTAGTAAAACACGTCGCCGGTCCCTCGAAAGAGTTCCCGGGGGACGGTTTAGCGTTCGCCTTTGAAGAAGCTCTGCAGAAACACGGATCACCCGAGCTTTTTGCATCGTCCTCGTCGGAACCCATCCCCGACGTGCGCCTCTCGAGCCCACGACGCGCACATATCCTACGATCGATGTGCCGTGCGTATACCAAGCTCAATCTGCCTAAAAAGGGCGAAGTATGGTGTGACGCACTCTTGGCGATGTCAGAGGACGCTCTCAAGGCTGCGAGTGAAATGATGTCTGAGGGTAGTGCAGAGGTCGACGGATGGGTTGGGAAGGGCGAGGCATTGCTCGTCCGTGAAGAATGGGATAATGCCGTCAGGGCTTTCGAGAGAGCGGCGGAAGGCAGCGGAAGAAGTGATCGTGAGGTTAGCTTCCTATCGATCCCTTTGAACCCATTTTTACTAACCGGGTATGCGGTGCAGGTACTCGCCCGATTGCAGAAAGCCCAGCGGGTGTTGAAGCAATCGAAACAAAAGGACTACTACAAGGTCTTGGATGTTGCACGGGATGCAGACTCCAAGACTATCAAGAAGGCCTTGTACGCAGTCCTTTTCGCCATTGGAATCGATTTGTCCTCACCTCGAGATTAGCCGTAAAGCCGCCATGACAGCTCATCCAGACAAGGGTGGTTCGGAATCAAAAATGGCTGCCGTCAACGAAGCATACGAAGTCCTCAGCAATCCTGGTGAGTCCTCCCGATATCGAAGATTAGCGAAACGCGTCTTGAATGTAATTGGCGATGTCCGCAGAACTCCGTCAGCGCTTCGACAATGGCGATGATCCAAACGACCCGAACTCGCAAGGTGGCAATCCATTTGGAGGCTTCCAAGGTGGTTTCCCGGGGGGTTTCGGTGGCTTTGGAGGTGGTGGCGAGCCTTTTACGCAGTTCTTCCAAGCTGGCGGAAGGGGTGGTGGGTTTTCGTTCAAGTACGGAAACTAGTACCGAACGGCAGCGTGTCGATGCTGGGTTTTTGGACATGACGCCAGATGACGATGTTGGAGTGCTTGACTCACTGGACCAAGATCGCTATGCACTATGGACTGGAGTGGCGATCTGTATTAATATTCCCTTCTTTTTTTTCCCATCCTCTGTTCTCTACGACAAACGAGGATACCTTTTATTCTCTTGCTCAACATCGAGGCATCGAGGCAGCATTATCCGTCCTTTCCGCGCGGTAGTTGACAAGGTTCACTATTTACCAGATGGCTGTGCACCCGCTGTACCGCCGGATCCGCTTGTCGCACAAGAAACGGATCAATCATCAGAAGCGTCGTTCCCCCCGCACATGGCTGCAATGGGCTGCGGACCACGACCGGACGCGTATTATAAGGCGGAGCGACATGAAATCAATGTTCCGGGGAGTCGCAACAACAGCTGAACTGGACGACGATGCGACAGCGGGTCTGTCGGACCGCTGCGCGATCGTCTGTATCAAAAAAAAAAGATGAAAGTGGATTACCCTTACAATGGCAATATTGTCGAGAAGCTCTAACATCCTGGATGGTTCAGCATTTTGATCAGAAAGAAAGCTCTGGGAGAGTACAACAGATATTTGTACAAAGAATAGCATAAATAACATGAAGATTGCACCTTGACGTGACAGTGGGAAAAAACATAAGTAGGACAAAAGCTCTCTCTGGTAATCGTGGGAGAGTCGGGGAACGGAAAGCCAAGGCGGACAAAAAGGCGGAACTTTCGGAACAACCAAAAGGCCTGCAATATACACATTGCGTCAGTCTAGATTATATTGTTTGGAAGAGATGCGAGAATGACGCACTCCTAGTGGAATTGGACACCACCAATAGCCTTTTTCGAGCTCACGGAGTAGGCCTTCACGACGTGCGCCACGATATTTGGGCGCCCAGGAGTGAGCATGATCCCTTGGGGGAGTTCAAGCCCTCCGAATGGTGGGTTAGTAGCACAAGTATAGAACACTGAGATACGAAGCATAGAGCGACCGCTTTGAGATAGGAGTGGAGAAAAGAGAGGCTGGAAGACCAGCTCAGGTTCTCGAACATACATGCACAGGTGTGGAAATGAGACGGACCTGGGTTAGTGATGCACCAGACGACTTCGATGATTTCAGTCCGACATCCGTCACCGACCAGCACCAGACCTTGGACCGCGGACAAGGCGAACGCGACACCACTTCTGTTAGCCACGAACATAGCTCCTCAGTAGAAAGGAGATGGAGAGGCTGCTGGATCGATGAATGGCTTGTACAAAACTTGTCGATTAGCTTGCATTCACCTGTCTGTTTTCAGTTCGAGGGATGACGACAATAAGCAAGGTCGGATGAGAAGCACCAGACCATAAACTCACATCGTACATTTCACGTGCTACACAAGACCTTGGCCCTAGCCCCTCCAGATCAAGCTCCCGTCAGCTAGATACCCGTCGACAGTAAACTGGATACCTTCCATCCCAAGCAATTCTATCTTTCTCTGACACTTTTCCCCGGATGTTCCATCCTTTTTTCGCGTCGACGTACCCCACTCACCAAAAAATCCACCAATGTAAAGATTCGATGCAATGACCCTATGGCAGGGTACAAACGGCGCAAATGGGTTGCGTCGCAACGCTGAACCAACTAAACGAGAATTCGATTAGATATATATACCTCGGATATGAAACCCACCTGATCGAGGAGACCCCTTGCCAAGGGCTTTGCAAAGTGCTCCATACGTCGTGACGCGCCCATGCGGGATTGTTCGTGTGAAGTCATAAACGGCCCACTGGTTCTCTGTCACTTTCTGTTCCGATCGATTCGTGTGCGGGGTTAGAATATGGTGGACAGGTTAAAATGCACGCAGACTTGCCTTTCCGTCGCGAGTGCGGAATGCGGCACGCGTTAGACTGTCCAATGGGTACTCCACTGTGCAAGCGTGTGACAAATACATGAGATGGTGTACAGCAGTAATATGATCAACGCACCGGATGTATCGTGCAGCTCGTTAACAGGGGTCCTCGTTGTTACAGTCCCGCCTCTCAAGGCACCAGCGGGTTTGTCTCCGTTGCGCGTTTTTTCCGTCACCGCCCTTGACGGGTCTGAGCAGGATTTCACTCTGACTGCTGGCATGATGCGAAATGGCAACTTGCTGGCGGCACAGATGCCGCTATTCAAGTTCCGACGTCGCATTCTCAGGTGCAATGTTACCTTTTTTGGTCGCGCAATCACCTTCATTTCTCGTTTGAACTTTCTATGGACTCACTTCGACGATCGCTGTCTTTGTTCGCTCATTATTTCTTCTTGTAGACATCAAGCCAATTTTGTGTACGAATAGCCTGGTCATAGTGTGTTACATAAATTGTTCCCCGATAGACACCGCCTTGTGTCCGTTCTTTTCGCTCACGGCCAGCTATTAAATCAGCGATCATCAGCGGCCTGTGCTCGAGAGATCGTAGGGTTTAAATGGCACCCTTCCTTCGCTGTCAGCTTGCCAATCCGTTCTTTTTTATATGTTTCGTGCATCCCGCGTCTTTGCCGTTATCTTGTCGCTTCTTCGCTTCGCAAGCGTCCTTGCTACTGTCCTGTTCAATCCAGGAGAGTATCATGTTAGTTCTGTCGCATGTCCTGCTTTCGATAGGTCCCTTGACCAAGCCGTAAACATCACAATCGGTGAGTACAAGCTGCCTATATGCGTTCCGTAAGACAGTCTCTTATGACCTAGAATACGTCGACATAAACCCTTCTGCGAGAACGACCATTTTGATGGTGCATGGCTGGCCGAGTCTGTGGAGTAGCTGGGGACGACAAATCGAACACTTCAAGGCATTCCATGTCTATACTGCTGATCATTCCGTCGTTATTTACTTGCAATTTTCAGAACACATATCGCCTGGTGGCCATCGACGTGCGCGGATTCGGAGGCTCCTCGCACCCCTCCGACGTTCAATCGTCGAGTACCATGGCTGACATCGCTGGAGACTTGACGTGCGTTCTCGAGCACGCTGGGATTCCGTCTGCAATTTGCATGGGGTACGTTTCGCTGTCAGTTTTCTTCCAGATGCCACTGACCGATTGCGTGAAAAGCCATGACTGGGGTTCCGTTGCGTGCTACCAGGCTGCGAGGAGACGACCCGACGTATTCTCCGCTGTGATCGGGGTGACCATTCCAGTGAGTCGAGCAACGAGTATTTTACTACTCTGAGTTCGGCATTCATGTTTCGGCAAGTACCTTCCATATTCGGGCAACTTTCAGCCCATCGAGTCGACGGTAAAGCTGGTGCCCACGCTTTCTTATCAAATCTTTTTCGCTCGGAACACGTCCGACGCCGCTGTGGAGCTGAATAAAGATATCAGGCGCACATTGAGAGGTACATTGAGGAGCGTCGCGAGTCCGCCTCCGAAGGCTTTTTTGCGCAGTCGCGAGACATATATTGGAGCGTGGGATGGGATAGAGGTAAGTGTTTTCTATCCCTGTTAGCTGTGTCCGGGACCGACATACATGTTAGATACCTCCGATTCCATTCTTTTCGAAAGAGGAAGAAGATTATTTTGTAGAGAGGTTCAGCAAACAGGGATTTTATCATTGTATGTTCGTTCACTTGATCCCCTTGGCGTGATGGTGGCCGTTCTCGCTGAAATCCATGCCATTAGCACTGATGTTCTATACGAGCGGGGTGAGTGTCGACCTTTGTCATCGGTGTCATTTATGCTGAAGAGAGCGTATGCACAAGAACAAGTACGGGACATGGAAATCTGCACATGACCAGGGAAATTTTACGATTCCACAGCCCGTCCTTTCTGTGCTCCCTCTCAAGGTGCGTTTCCGGATATATGCACGTCGTCCGTGAGGTTCGGAGCGGTAATCTCGTTCAAGGATCCCGTCGCGGATTGGAGAATTTTTGCCAAGTATTCAAAGGTCGCCAAGTATTTGCCGCAGCTGACCACAAAGGTACGTCTATACGGTGCAAGTTTGGCAGTACGTGCACTGGGTTACTGATCGTTGATACGCGCATATATGCAGACGATGGATGGCGCACACTGGCCACACATGGAATTCCCGCAAGTGTTCAATTCTATCGTGGAGGAGTGGCTCGTAGGAGTGGGGGTAGCGGACAAAGCAAACGAGAAGACAGACAAGTCGCAGCCCAAAGGAGAAGCGAGGAAACACACCCTAACTGACGAGCTTTAAAGAGGGAGCATGACTTTGAGTGTCTGTGTATAAGGTCTTGTTGCTGAGTACTGTTTTCCAGGATAATACATCCCTGGCACCACTTTCTGTAACTTCCTACTATAGAGACCAATTTCCCTTTACATTGAAAATACGGTACATCTATAAGATCTCCGTATTCAAACAACATTTTGCAAAGTGACTAGTATATCACACAACAAGATCTACTTCAATATGTTACCGTGCTTTCCCCGGCTTATTAGTGACGTCACGGCCCACCCTCGCCGAGCAGACTGATGACTACCCCCACAGAACACACTACACCAAATGCATTCGAACACATCTGACTACCGATCCCACCTATATAGCAGCCTGGATGGATGATCGTCAAAACAATATCCACAGGAAGCAAGCCAACTCGAGTCACCTGACCAAGGTTCAGGGAACCGTACTACTGCACCAAGAGCGTTGTGGAGAGCCACACCTCCTCGCTCGTACCCACAAATATAGTGAAATTACCAGGCTCGACGACCCATTGTTGACTATAGATAAAAGAGCATGCGGTGAGTTTGTGCGTTCCGAGTGAAAAAGGCGTCAGCGATGGACTTGCCCAAGAGACCACACGGCGAGTTGATTCGACTGCACGGGAATGGTGACCGTCTGTGATTTACCGGCACTACAAGTCCAAATGAATCAACGAGACGAGGATGTGGGACCAAGGTCCACGAAAACGCACGGAATAACGGGTTTGGCAAAGCCAATCAATTCCTTGTTCGGAGTGACGACTGAGCTGAAGAGATCTGTCATGTAAACCTACCAGGGAATGTCGAGTCAGAGACGCGGGTGCTGTTATGCTGTCCTGACTGACCTGTACGACCTCCTTGCCATCCATCGAGCCGGTGTTGTGGACGGTCACGGTCACGTCGAAGTCCTCTTCCGTTCCGATTATCGAAGAGGACAGCACCAGGTCCGTGCTAATGGCGGCATATGAGTACACGCGTGGCCAATGGAAGTAAGAAACGGCTCAGCGCACTAGACAAACGTCGTGTAACTCAGTCCGCGACCAAAGCCCCACGTGGGAACGGGGGTATCAAGGACGTACTAGTAGGTCCTGTGTCACGGAATGAACAGCATGCACACGGAAAGACGTTTACCTGGTGTCCAAACAGCAGGGAACCATTCGGATAGATAGTGCCGGGGTCGAGCGGTCGCCCACCTTTGAGATAGTTGTAAAAGGCGGGTGCAGTGGCGACGCTTCTTGGAAATGACACGGGGAGTTTTCCTGTCGAATAGTCAAGATCACATGAAGCACTCGTTGCACGACGTCATCGCGCCTACCGGAGGGGTTGACAGCCCCGAAGATAACCTCAGCAATGGCGAGACCCCCCAATTCACCCGGATAGAACTGTTGGATCACGGCGTCCACGTCTACACATGGGGTGAGCAGCGTTGGGCTCACAACCAGGGAAAGGCATACTCTCTTGTATCCAAGGGTTAGTGATCGGCTTTCCACTTACGAAAACCACGATCGTCGGGGTGCCGGTAGCTTGGATAGCCTGCACCAGCGGGAACTGTGCACCTACAAGACTCAAGTCTGATAGATCGACGTGCTCGCCCGTCGTCGCATTTGTGCCGGGAGCCCACAAGAGCGTCTGGTCCAGCGACCACGTACCAACCATAACGATGGCGACGTCGGATCCTTTCGCCGCTGAAATCGCTTCCGGAAAACCCGATTCGTCGTTGGACCAGAGTTTGCAGCCTTCCGCAAAGTTGATCCTGACAGACGTTTCGGCAAGGAACTCGGTGAATCCCTGAAGCGGCGTTATGCCGTTGTAAGATGCATTGTGAAACACGTAGTCTCCAAACTGGCGCTTTGATCAAAGAAGAGTCGGTGCGAAGACCGGAGAAGTCACCCACTGAAACTCTATCGGAATGTGGCCCTATGAGCGCAATGGAACCGATGTCCGTGCTCAAAGGAAGGATGCCGTAATTATTCTCAAGAAGAACAATGGCCTCACGTTCCATCTGATGGAGAAGGTCCCTGGTGGCTTGCGTTCGCAGCGTGGATGCGTAATCATCGTAGGGATACGGGTCTAAACGACAAAGATAAGCCGAACACACTACCGTATGAACAGACGTACTTTCAAAGAGTCCTAGGGCAAACTTGGTTCTCAGGATGGTTTTCACAGTGTCGTCGACGTAACTGAGGTCCACATTTCCATTGTCAATTTGGTCTGGAAAAACGCATTAGACAGAAAAACTAAACAAATATGGCACAAGCCTGGGAGTGTAAGGTAGGTGTAAGTTCCACCACCCATTTCACCACTGAGTCCATTTTCTAGCGTGAGCTTGGCGGCGCACTCCCTCGTGGGGCAGATTCCATGAAGTGTGATCAAAAAGTCCACGGAGCCTGCATCGGTTGTGACAAAGTATTGGTAACCCCACTCGTTGCGGAGCTCGATTCACTGTCAAAAATAGCATCATCCATCAAATAATTTATGGCTTACAATCTCAGTGAGCAAACCTGCAACAGTGTTCAGTAAACTGCTCAACGACCAGGAAGTAACCTACGTTTGTTAGCGACACTGGGGACTCCGTCGTAGCTTGAATATGCTGTCATTATGGAGAGCGCGTCCATGCACGCGTAGTGAAACGGCTTGAGGTAGTAGGTCCGGAGTTCGCGCTCTCCTCCACTGACTGGTGCGTAATTCCTGTGGTCCGATTATGCTACCCTATCACTATGGTCACTGTCAAACTTACAGTCCTCCTTGCGGACTGCCGAAGGCCGTGAAGTGTTTGCACGTCGCACCCACACGAGCAATCGCCGAGTCACTGACGTTGCGCCGTCGCCCAGACTGAATACCAGTAACATATGCCCGACCCATCCGACCTGTCCTAGAAATATTGTCAATGACGGTACGAACGTGGTGAGTGCAGAGACTACAAGAATGGATCCTCGCCGTAATTCTCTTCCACCCTGCCCCATCGAAGCTCACGGGACAAGTCAAGAACAGGGGAAAATAGCTGAGAATAACCCAGCCCCTCCGCTTCCGTGGCAATCGTGCTAGCAGCCTCTTGCAACAGGGGGGCATTGAAGGATGCAGCAAGACCAATCGGAGACGGCCATATCGTCCCATTTCCCGTGAACCCATGAAGGCCTGGACGTGATTTAAACCTTCTAGTACCCGATACTACGGAGAAAGCTCACCTTCAGACTGTATGATGGCTGGAATGCCGAGAGTTGTATTCTCCATCAAGTATCGTTGTCCGACCGTGATGCCGTATACGATCTTGTCCCAGGGGGCTTGATAGCCAGCCCAGATCGCTCCGCCCTTGTATTTCATCATTTGTTCCTATGCTAGCAATGCGTGGACCCGGAAAACATGGACAAGACAGTACGTACCAGACCAGTCTGATTATACGTCAGCGTATCTTCCAATGGATCGGTCATGTTCATCCATCCAGTTATGTCACCCTGGATGCTGGATCTCAAGTATAAGAACCACAAGAACATGGAGACGAAGTGGACAGCACTTGCAGCTGAGAAACTTTCTCTTGCACCGTCATCCTTGGTAACAGATCTTTTACTCGGTCTTCGATCGACGCATTGGGGTCCTTGTAGATGGGAAGGGAGCCGTCGAGATTGGACTCTCTTGCCTGGACAGAAAAATGCAAATCTTCGCGAACGCCGAGGTCATGGGCAGCAGCAACGGTCGACAATGTTGCGAGGGAAGCCAGAAATATGGTAGCCCAATGAGGACCCCGGTGGTAGAAGTCGTTCGACTTCATGATTCGTTTCCTCGTGGAGTGGCAAGTGACTCGACATCTTCGTACCCATTTATTCTTGGTCTAGCGCCGATATTGTTGCAAGAATATCCGAGCAACGCGCCTGGGAGAAGGAATGCACAACGTAATTAACATCCGCGGAGGGAGTATTGAAGATCTGATACAACTCAGCCGCTGTGTTCCCGAACAACTGCGGTATTATTGGCAGTGATGCTTATATGGGTGAGAGTGAAAGGGTGGCGACTGAAGCGTCTCACCTCGACTTAGTCGTCTATTGTGTCCTTTTTCCATATGCTTTAACCCTTCGCCCATGACTCCTTCACTACCGCCCATGCTACCTTGTTCTCGATATGTCGCCTACCCCTATGCCCCCATGTACTTAAGCCGCCGCGTTCCGTTGGGTTCGTCAGTCAATACCGAGAGGATTTACGCCTGTCAGTTATCCGACTCTTCTACCTTGAACACGTCTCGCCTATTTCGGTAGGCAGCCGTATCAGCGACAAACCATGGACGTAGTATAAGTCCCAGTCCAACAATCGATCGTACGACTTGAAGTTGAATCGTCGCGGAAAATGTCTTCACGACGCACCGCCCTGACAGAGGAAGCAGTGGGCGAGTCCGACTTCTCCGACTCGTACTCCCACGGAAATTGCTTAGAGAGTGGAACTTCGCGCCCCTTGTGTTGATTCTACATGCAAGACAAATCGGAATGGGATATAGTGCCTTCGGATATCACGAGAGGTGAGTCGTAAGAACTCTGAGGTACTTCCTTACCTATTGTTCAGAATGCAGACCATACCTTAGGGTGGATAAGAGCTAGCACGGAAAAATAAAAACAGCCAAGTCTCTCGACAATTGAACAGTCTACTAGAAGCGACTCGGAAGAGATTGACGATCAGTCTTTGAAGGTCCCGCCGCCGGGGTAATAAGTTACATAGGCTGACCCAGACTTGGAGGAAAGTGATTAGAAGGAAGACTGTAGCTTACCCTGAATCTGACCGTCATGGTGGAAGTAGTGACAGGAACATGACAAGTTGCCAAAGCGGGCCGCGCAGTCGCCGCCACTGCATTCACCAATTCACCGACGACAACGACGACAACGACAACG